>JAHKKF010530611.1:6456-26656 GCA_019740295.1 Labeo calbasu
GCCAAACTGAAGAACACCAGCCCCACGATCACACACACCAGATTCAACAGATCCAGCTGTGAGTCGCTCTGAGAAAACATGTCAAAGTACATGAGTGACAAATCTGTGCTGTTCTTCAGTGTTCACTAGAAATGTTCTCATACCTTTGGTGGGCGGCTGGTTTGCATGATGAGAGCGAATGTTGACAGATGAACACAGGAACACACAGTGTAGCTGCTGTTGGTCTTTAAAACAGAACAACCATCTACAATCCACTCGTTGATATTCCAGTACACACACGACAGAGAACCACTGGGATCAAACTCCTGCAAAGGGAAGACACGACATACAGCACATCAGAGAAAATGTTATTTTTCCAACATCCTTTTCTGGGTTTGCAGGAAAACTTGCTAGATTAGAACAGTGGCTAGTAGGAGTCAATGAAAGTAACTTACTGTGAGGTGTTTGAGAGTGAAGTTAACTGGTTCAGTCAAGTTGACTGGTATAGTGTTGGTGGTTTTGAAAAGAGTAGCTGAGATCACAGTGGACATCATGGTCTTATCTGTGTCTTCTGATAATTTGAAGAAACTGGGTTTTAACAGATTGCCCATTTCGTTGTAGCTTATGAAACCCACAGAAGCTGATCCTGTGTTGCAGTCCAACACAAGATAAAATGTAGTTAAAAAAAAATAAAAAAATCTAATTAGTTTGCAGTAACATCATTCAGACAAACATCGGGCATTCACAATGACAAACTGACAAATTAAAGTTCTCAAAAGCTACGGTTTATGTGTGTATTTTCATATGCACTCAGGACACATTCACACTTCTCACACACCTGAAGGGCTGCTCTTGGCAATCTCAAAAAGGTTAATCTCCATTTGAGCTTTTTCCGTACTGACTGCAGGGATCTGTTTTTCAGATGCGTTTGTTCCAACCACAAGAATTGTCACTTCTAAGAAAAACAGACAACAAAATGGGACTGTGAGTCACACTGCAAGAGTTTTCCTATAAATTGCTATATATATATTATTATTATTATTTTAATTTTAGTGAGATACATGTTCCAAATTATTACACATATCAGTATGCATATCAGTAGGATATTTGTCAAATAAAAATTAGGATTTTAGTTTACTACTACTAGTTTAAACTACATTTTTCAACCATTAAAAAGACTTTTAAGTTTTTGCTTTAAGTTTTATCTTTAACTGCAGAAGCTGCCAAATATATTCAGTCAACACAGACTTGTTGCTGCTGTAGTTTTGTTACTCTGTTACTCTTTGTTACTCTTTTGTTACTCTTTGTTACTCTGAATTTACTGCATCACTTAATGCACAGGTCTGTTTGACATCGGCTTGTTCATTTCGTCCACTGCTACAGTTATCATCGTCAACCGTGGAACTGTGGCAATTTAGCTAATTCACTCGCATATTTTTTTTACACTCAGGTTTGTCATTCCCGAAAGAGTATACGTGGACTTCTGGTCCTCCCTGCTGAAAAATCCAGCATAAACCAGCATGGATTCCAAGCTGGTCCAGGCTGGTTTATGCTAGTATATATTGTTGGTCTATGCTGGTTAGTGCTGATATAGTGCTGGTCCAGGCTGGTTTATTCTAGTATATATTGCTGGTCTATGCTGGTTTATGCTGGTATAGTGCTGGTATAGTGCTGGTCCAGGCTGGTTTATTCTAGTATATATTGCTGGTCTATGCTGGTTAGTGCTGGTATAGTGCTGGTCCAGGCTGGTTTATTCTAGTATATATTGCTGGTCTATGCTGGTATAGTGCTGATCCAGGCTGGTTAGTGCTGGTATAGTGTTGGTCCAGGCTGGTTTATTCTAGTATATATTGTTGGTCTATGCTGCTTAGTGCTGGTATAGTGCTGGTCCAGGCTGGTTTATGCTGGTATAGTGCTGGTCCAGGCTGGTTTATTCTAGTATATATTGCTGGTCTATGCTGGTTAGTGCTGGTATAGTGTTGGTTCAGGCTGGTTTATGCTGGTATAGTGCTGGTCCAGGCTGGTTTATTCTAGTATATATTGCTGGTCTATGCTGGTTAGTGCTGGTATAGTGTTGGTTCAGGCTGGTTTATGCTGGTATAGTGCTGGTCCAGGCTGGTTTATGCTGGTATAGTGCTGGTCTAGCTGGTGGACCACGCTATTCTCAAGCAAAAGAGAGCTGGTGATGCTGGTTCACCAGCAGACTCTTGCAGGGCTGAGTGTCAGTAGACCAGCTGTCTGTATGCAAGCAGTGTTTTGGGGACAAGCATAGTTTTTGCTTGCATATTTCTCTATTTAACTCAATAATGATGCAAAAGAAAACAACATAAAGTTAAAACATATGATTTATTGGATTATATGATAACTTTATAATTTCTGCTGAAAGTAGAACTTCAAATTTTAGTGCTTCAGTTATGATTACATTATTAATCAATGTCACTGGTAAACTGGTAAAACCAGTTTCATAAGATCTGTACATAAATCAGTTAAAAAGAGCTCGAGTACATCATGTACATCATGTATGCATTTTTAATTTAGTTGTATTTTATTTTGCAAGATCTGTGGATGTGTGTAAACTTGCAGAATCCCCACACAAATTTAAAAACTAACCGGATCTACAAGAATAACACAAATGATCCATTTTGAATTAAAAACTGTGAATTTCACAGAAAGATGCCGCTAATATAGGATGTATCACCCAGCCTTACTTCACACAGAACATTCTTAAAAATAAGGATTCTTTATTGGCATCAACGCTTTCATGAAAAACCATCAAAACTCATAGAACCGTTACATTTCACAAAAGGTTCTTTAGGTTCTAAGGTTCTAACACTAGAACAAACTGCTCAGTGAAAGGTTTAGGGAGCCTAAAAAACAGCATCCCGGCAAAATCCCCTTTTAGACAATTACTTATTAAACATAAACATTAAAAAAAATGGAAAAGCAATAACTTCTGGAGAAGTTATTTGAATATGACTCACACAGTGTGACTGATCCCGGAACATGTCAAAAACACAAATACAAACAGGGCCTTTTACCTGTATTGTTGAGCATAATATTCTGCAAGGTGTAATTTTCTGTTGGCACCACCAGTGCAGACACCAGGTTCTCAAAGGCATTCAGATAAGCGTTTCCATATGCCACCAATGTACTTTTATTTTCAGCACTGGCCGACGTTGAAACCTTTAACTGGGTGGCATCAACAATCTTCAAATAGTTTTCTGCTGCCTAAATTAAATACCAAAATAAAATTAAATACTAAAAGAAAATACTTCTGTGGGACGCAAATGATTTCTATGACAAAAGAGTATTATCAAATCTATGGGTCATTCTCAAAATTAAATTACAATCCTGCCCCTTGACTTCAAAATCATGGAAAAGATTTCAAATAGTAAAGAAACTCATTGTAAAAGGCATATTTATATCACATATGAGTTTATAAAATATTAAACAGTTTTTTTTAATTACTTGAAAATATCATGTGTCTGATCATGTTTTATTTATTAATATCAAATTAAATAATAATATAAATAACTTTAATAAGAATGTAAGAAGAGGCTGTTCAAATGTGCATATGGGGATTTTCCACAATCTTGAAAATGTTACAGTTTTAAGAATTTAAATATGTGTCATTGGTGTTAAACTGCTTAAAGTTTGTATTAAAGATTTACATGTAAAAAAAAAAAAATTATTCTGAAGTTACAGCTCGGGTATTAAAAAAAAAAAATCCTAAAGTGTGAGATAAAAATATAAAAGACAAAACAGAAAACAAATAGACTTTTATAAAAGAAAAATAAACTGAATTCAAACAAAAAGCATTTTTTTTTTGAGAATGAGCCCTATATTGGTCAAGGTCAAGAAACATTACTTACTTCCGTAGACATCAGACCTGTCATATTTGCAATCTGATCAACCAAATTCATGATTTTTTCTGTAGTTTTCTGCATTTAAAAAAAAAAAAAAAGATTATAAAAAAAAGATGAAAAAAAGATCCATAGTTAATCCTAATAATCCTTAGTTTTTAAATAATGATTGTATAACAATTACAGAGTGACAACTGTCTTTTAAAAACTCGTTCCCACATACCCCTTCCATGCTGTCTGGATTATTAATCACATCTGGAATGAAAGAATTGGGGTAAATCATGAGGATGCATGTGAATAAAAACGGCATATGACACACAAGGGCAGCTGATGAGGAAAGTGCTGTACACACCGTTCAGGCAGCTGCAAGTATCTGCATTGCAACTGCAGAGATCTGGAGAAGCTTGGTAGCTGCAGTTGCCACTGCAGTTGTAGGATCCGATCATGCAGGAGCAGCCGGAAATCTGAGGGACGCAGGAATAGCCCATGCAAGAGACATTTTGTCCACGACAGTCCACGTAACTGGAATTTGTGCAGTAGCTTGTATTCGCCAGAGGAGAGCAGTACCAGTGTCCTTGAGATTTGTCGATTGCTACATTACTTAGGATAATCATCAGCGGCAGTGCTAGAGAGATAAATCCATCAATTATTGTATCACTTCTACATTACAGTGTGTCTTTTATCATTAGAGAATTACTACAGTAAAATCTACTACTGGAAAGTTCATGGAAAACAATTAAAAAAAGCAAACTCTCGGTAAATTACACAAGACATGAGTTGTGTCATGAGTTGCTCTGTTACACCTGCCAATTAATTTCTACAATAACTAAACATGATTCTGTTTTTTTAATGGTTTAGTGAATTTGCAAGAAGCAAAGTATGAGAGAGAGAGATGGAAAGGATTGGGAAAAGACCACAACCGAGGACTCCAACTCGAGTCGCTCAAAGTGCAACGAGGCTATCGGCTACGAGTTTTGATCATTTTGCATGTTGACGCAAGCCCTCATCAGACAGATAATCTTACATGAATATTAGCTTATAAAAGTAGTATAGTAACATGAGCTAGGATACTGACCAGTCAAATGAAGGACGATGTTCATTTTGCTTTGCATTGACGAAAAAAAGAATTCTCTAAAAAGAATAAGTGTCCACCGTCCACTGCTGTATAGGGAACTAACTGCTGTTCACTGAAATAAACACTTCTACAAACTCCTAGGAAGATACATTTGCATTTCTTGCTCTAGAAAAAAAAAAAACTCACATAAACAAAACAGTGGCTTTTTATGACTGTCAAACTTCTGCTTCTGTCAAACATCATTTTCATAAGTTCAGGAAGATGTCAAGCCTCAATAAAGGGCTGTGTTGTTTGACAGCAAGTTGGAAATGCTCGAACAAAGAAACATGTCTTTTGTATAACTAGAATATTTAAATAATAGGAAAGCAAGAGCTGGTGATCTAAATAAGCATTTGCTATTTTTAATGCATTAACTCATTTTTCTTAGCCCATGTATCATAAGGACTGGTTCCTGACCTGCACAAGAAGAGAAAAAGCGAATGACCATCTGTGAATGCAGTTTCAGCAGTCTAATCACAATGCATCTTGGGTTTCTAATGTGTGAAAGATCTATTTGACTGTGACACAGGTCTGTGGGTTTCACCAGTGTACTGGCAGGCCATGACAAGCTGTGAATGATGTGAGAAGCATTACTGATCTGTAGTGCATGCGCTTGACAGGCTAACTCATGCTTACATGAAAGTCGCCTAATAAAAGCTTTGCTTTCAGTCTGATCTACTGAGCTCAAATGTGGTCCGCAACAACTGACAATCACCACAAACTGATCTCAGATGTTAATGAGTAAGCTAACAATGCCAGCAGGATGTGGTCATTATCTTTATCAGTCTGTGTATGAAAAAGCTTGAGGCCTTTAACCACACACAGACTTATGCTCACGTCATTGCCAGTCAACCACATGAATCTAAAAAAATAGAAGTCCATTTCAGACTCTTGTGAGCCTCAAAAACATAATAAAACGAAATATTAGCAATTTAAATTTTGTTTGCAAAACATTGAGCTAACATGTTTCTTAATGGCTGTCAGAGAAAGATGCTCTTTGCAGCCAGATTGAGTAGTTATTAATTTGCAAGCATGCTAAAATCACAAGTGTGTTTTACTCTTTGCATGCATGTCCTCATCTATGGTCTACAGAGTTGGTGACAATGCACATCCCTCCATTTCACACTGATCTAGAATCAGACTTAGGTCACATTTCTTTCACAAGCAAAATGACAGGAAGCAAAAACACAGACCTCAGATCTCTGTGAAGAAACTTGTCTACATGCATTTGTAAAAGGAAGTAGATGCTGTTATTAAGTACATTTATGGGTGTTAGACAACCGATCTGTTTAGCTTTGAGTTACTCATTATGACAAAGGCTTTGCACACCAGTAAGAGCCATCAACGCTGCTAAGAGTATAGTAGTGACTTAAACTAGGAAGTACTAATATAAAGTGGTCTACACAAGAAAATGAAGTTCAGTGTTTTTGGAATCTGGATTTGTCTGTCAGGTGAGTTTTCTTCATATTTACATTGCTGTTTTGTCATGTTTAGTAACTCGTCTTTGTTTCTCTGTTTAAAATGATCAGTTATTGGATTGATACCCTTGTTATTACTTATCAGTGTATTGTAAACAGAGGAAACCAAAGCAATGTCGATACAACCTAAATCAGTGTTATTTCTGTAATCTGTTGCCGAAATATGAATATGATAAACTAGCTCATGACCAGCATTTATGCTTTAAAACATGCCTAACCAGCATATGCTGTTTTTTTTGTTTGTTTTGTTTTGTTTTGTTTTGTTTTGTTTTCAACAGGGTAGTCTTGAGTTTTTATTGTATGAAAGGACTATTTGACTCAGAGTTCATTTAAATTGTTACCACTGTAATCTATTGCCAAAAACAGAGCAGATAAACCGTCTCTACACAGTGTGAGTGAATAATTGTGTATGGTTTTGAAAATAATATAGCTGCTGCTGAGACAATAACAAATACAAGTCGCATTTTGTCACAAAACAACATTACTAAGCAAATTTATGGCGCTATATCTCTTTACTCCAGGAAGAGGAAGTGTGTATCATGGGGTGTAACTAGAATATAACATGGTGCAGCAACACATCAAATTTGATTAATGCTCATTTCAATTTCACTGATTAACTCAAACTTTTTATAACGGATGCTTTTCAGTCTATTCCATCTATGCAAGACTAGACAGTCAACAAGTAGACAAAAACTACTGTACCGAAAACCATGAAATGTGACAGTAGCAATATCCCAGCAGACTGTCAGATTAGCGTGCATATGCCACCATGTTGTATTATGTATGCATTGACCTAAAAAATATCTATTGATCAAAATAATCTGATATTATAAAAACATCAGGCATAGAACTGAGAACAGCATGTCTCTATTGAATGATATATATGATGTTGTTTATTGTATTCAGCAGAAATTGGGATTTTGGCTACAGATGGAGCAGATATACATGTACATGGATACATCGGAAAAGGTGTCATAATTACATGTTCCCACAACTTGGCTTCAAGAAATATAAAGTATTTCTGCAGAACTACCTGTGAAAACAATGATATTTTAGTCAAATCTGACCAGGCACCTACAGGAAGATACACACTGGAGGACTTTGGAAATGGCACCTTCACTGTGAACATCACTCATCTACAGGAGTCAGACTCTGGGACTTACTGGTGTGGAGTGGACAGACTCATTACAGACACATATAATAAAGTCACTCTGACAGTATCTGATGGTGAGAATGATGCATAGTTGGTATAAATTTAAGGAAGTGTAAAATACTCATCTACATTTCAATAACTATTTTAGACTCAGACACAAACACAAACAGACCCGCAACTCCTAAACCAGCAGGAAGTTCTCCATCCTCCATGACACAAAGTTCATTCTCCACATCTTCAGCATCTGGTGACATCACAACCTCATCTTCACCAACAGGTAAGACTGAGCTAAACAGGATATTACGTGTATTTATCCATGTATCAAATTAAGGGATGATGTTGTTCCTCTTTTACATTTAAAGATCCTGTCATTTCATCCAGACCAGCATTTTATGAGAACACACAGTCTTCACTCTCCTCAGGTATGAATTCATGATTTTTACTCTGCACACCACAAAACAAAATTAACAGATATCAGCTGCCAGCTCTTTGTGCGTAATCTGTTTCTACACTATGTTCTTTCCTTTAAGAATGCTATCATTCTGTTTTTCATTCAGGGAGACTGACTAGTGAGATATTATGGTAACATCAGTGTTTCGACAGTGTTTTTCGACAATCACATGACTAAAATCATAGACAGTCTGTCATGTTTCCCATGTGTCTGTACATTTTAGATCCTCTGACGTTCACAGCCGTCGGTCTGACTGTGATGGTGATTATATGTGGAGCAGTTCTCTGTATATGGAATAAACAAAAGAGGAAGTCTCACAGCTCCAATGGTAAATACAAATTAGTTTTTGTTTTCTTTTGCTTCGTTTTTGTTTATTTTTTAAACAATATAGCCTACAGTACATCTAATAAGCGTTTCCCTGTTTCAAATTTAAGTTGATGCTGAAATCCAAGGCACCACAAATACCACAGAGGTGAGAAACGCAGAACACTTATTTATTATATTTACACTTATTTATTAGGGGCCAAGCACCTAAGGTGCGAAGGCACCTATTGTATCCGTTGGCATTCTTCTTATTATTCTTCTTCTGTTTCTTACGATCGAGTCTGTGGTTTTTTTGTTCGTAAAACCTACTTTTTTTTAACTTGCCCTAGACGGTTTGTCTGATTTTCACCAAAATTGGCTTCAGACCATGCTGGCAAAAAGTAGTCAAACCATTGTCGAATAATGCTCAAACGATTTCTATGAAAAGCACACAAAAAATGGATGTGAGGCTATATCTCTGCAACAGACCAAACTTGGTGTGTGTCATAAGAAGCATGACCTGAGGCTACCTGCAGTGTTTCGGCACAGTGTCACCTAGTGGTCAAGAGATACAAAAAATTGCTTTTTTTGCCTAAACCTCTGAATGCTTTGGCCAAAAATCATTAAACTGGCCTCTTTAGATTCGGTGCATCATGCCAAGTCCAACCATACTAGATTTTCCCATGTCAGTCATTTTAAGGTGTCGGCCATTTTGAATTTTGTCCAAAAATGATAGATTTTACGAACGCATTGACAAATTGTTATGAAACTAGGCATGTGTCTTTGGCACCATGCCCTGACAGTACTCAAAAAGTTTGGAGGCAGTGCCACCTTATGGTCAAAAGTTATCGAGAAATTTTGAAAAATGCTAATAACTTCTGATTGCATTAGCCTATTGTAATGAAATTGGTCTCAAAACATTCCTTGGGTCATGCCGACAACATACATACCAATTATACCATAGTTGGCCGAACTTCCTTTCCGCCATTTTTATTAATGTGCCGAACGTACTTGTTCAAACTCATCCTAGACCGTTGGTCAGATTTTCACCAAATCTGACTCAAATCATCTTCATACTGTGCTGACAAAAAGTTATGGATTTTGTGTCGATAGATAAAACTGTTTCCGTATAGCGCCACCACACATTTTAGCCTTGATGCCAAAATGACTCTGAGGCTGTATATCACACGTCACATCAATTTGAGAACAGCACCACCTATTGGTCAAAAATGATAACCCATTAAATTATATGATTGATGGTTGTATATATGATTTTTCAGCCATTTCAACTGATATCATCCTAAAATGGCTTTAATTACTTGTAGTCAGTCTGTTGCTCCATGCCGTGCTTAGCTCCTCATTCTGCCTCTTTTGTGCTTGGCCCCGCAATTGCTGCTTGCAGCTATATTTATATTTACACATTGTATTATCTTATTAGTTATTTATTATAACTTTCAAAGTATGTGAATTTACTATAGTGCTTTTTGGCTTAATTGATTATTTGAAAAGTATACAGTATTAAAAACACTTATATTTGAAATTACACTGCATTCCATTCAAAAACAGATGTGCGATATCACCAAAATCTGAGAGTAAAGGTCCACTACAGACAATATACAGCATTAAAGCGGGTTCACATTTACTGTTGCTCTGCGATATTTCATAGGTAAAATACAATTATTTCAATAGGAATCTATAACATCGGGAGTTTTGCTATCGGTGATAACATTACGTTTCTGTTGGTCATGTGAAATCACGTGCGCTGTCTCGTCTGGATCACTTCCCTCAGGTCTTGCCTACCTTCCCTCAGCCCACGCCTTCTCCTAGGACCACCCGCAGGTGGGGGAGGGGTGCGAGTTGCAACACTAGTCTTCGGAGCTCATCTTCGTTCCTCAGAACGAGACGGGCCAGAACCCCCGTGTTGTTCGGGCTCAGATCTGGACCTTCAAGGAATGAAGGTTTTGAAGGCCGCTGAGCGTCCATGAACTTCTCAACCACCGTCTCGACAGAGGCACCGAAAAGCTCAGAAGGCGAGACCTGCGCATCAAGATGAAAGCCCCTCTCTCTCTTCCCGAGGTCAGCCAGATGCACCCACAGATGTCTTTCCGTAACCACCATGCCCCCCATGGACCTGCTCATGGCAGTGGCAGCCTGCTTGGTGGCACGGAGAGCGAAATCCGTGGTGCGGCGCAGCTCAGCAACCTCATCAGGGAAAAAACCCTGACCTTTGTCCAGATCTTTCAACAGATCAGCCTGGTAGGCTTGAAGCACTGCCATAGTGTGCAATGCACCCACAGCCTGACCTGCTGCTGCGTACGCATGTACGCGGCGCCACCTTTCTGGTTCGCTTCCATGGCAAGTCAAGTCTCGCCGTGGCGTGATCCATAACCTCCAACAGCTCATCGTACGCAGGGCAAGAGATTAGAGAGGGCTCAGCCTCAGCTTCTTCACCCCCTGACATCTTCTGCTCTTCTTGGGTAGAACCCAACAGAGCACTAGCCACTGGATCAGATGATGTCAGGGAAACAACATTATCATCAGCCAGCAGCTCATCCTTGCCCTCAGCTGACAAGCATGAAAGGGAAATTCCCTTTTTTAACTCATCAGTCAGATCCGCTTGTGATCCCCACGAGCTCATTCTCCTCCGTGCCTCGGCAGCGGTGGGTCCTGAACCGCGGGGAGCAGATGGCTGTCCCTCCTTCCTCGAAAAGAGAGACAGACGAAAACAGAGTTTGTCATGGAAAAAAGCTCACAGTGCACACAGATTGCCCCCTCGAGGACATTGTGTGCGTGCTCTTTACCCAAACAATAGACGCAAAGATCGTGCGTGTCATCAGGTGTCAAAGAAAAGACAAAGAAAAGAATGTCTTGTTCTACCGGCGTCCTTTTATACTGCGGTTGCACCGGTAGTGACCCGTGAGGGACACTTTTGGTACTTTTTTTATTACACCCCCTTAAACTACTCGAATCTACTCAATTTTGTGTGTGTGTGTGTGTGTTCCCGGCCCAAGAGGACGAGAAGTACGGGAGTCTCGACCCAAAACAATCAACGGTTGATTTTTAAAAGATCTTCAAAATGACCCGAAGGACAGATGAGGGTTATTAACAAAAAGTGAATTTATTAATTTTTGTCCCAATATAGCTGTAATTTTTAAAATAAAAAATGTAGTTGGTGTCTTCATTTTATAATGCAGTACTTTATCACCAAATCCACAGACCGCTGGTGATTATGAGGAGATCATGGAGACCAAACAGCAGACAGAAGACACAATCACCGCCATTTATTCTACTGTGAATAAAAGCACGCCAGCCAATCAGATCCAAGAACCTCCCCTATACTCCACCCTCTCCATCTAAGCAGGGCCCAGCTGCACAAAATGAGCTTCAAACCCCAATGCTGAAAAAGTTACATATGCTGCCATTAGGATACATGCTAAAGGTTGTGGATTAAGTATATTTATACCTGACCTACACACCTAAGACACCTTTTCCAAAAGCTACTCTTAATTTGCTCCAGTCAGTTGTGGATGTGTTTGGTGTAAGTAGTTAAGATCTTGTGAATGTGCTTTTGTCCTTTTGTGAATAAATACATTCTGGACTGGGTTTAAAAAAATGTTGCAAATCACCTTTGATCAAAGGCCAATGTTTATATGACGACTAAAAGATATATTATGCATGGCCGTGTACGCGTGCAGAAGAAATGTGCTGCACACAGGACACATAAAAAAGAGTTGGGAAAGCAATTTCATTGAATTCTAGTAAATGTGATATAATTGGTGTCGCTACAGAGTTAGAACCGGTGAAAGCGGTTTACAGATTACACAGAAAGACAATGACTGTGCCAAATAAGTCGCTGTTGAAATCAAATATTTTAATGGCTGCAGACGAAACATTTACAGTTACATAGGTGTTTTACACAGTACAAACTCTACTACATGGGGATGTATAGATAACTTTATAGGAAAATTCACATTCATGCTTTTTGTAAATATTTAGCTTACAGATCTCAGTTTAAATGCTTCAATTTGTATTCTACTCTATTCTATCAGTTTAAATGTTCCAGTGTGTTTTATATTATAGGCTTATTACATTATATTATTGTGTTACATCATTATAAAGAATTGAACTGTTCTGCATGAGATTTTTTGTTTGTTTGTTTACAAAAATAATGACTTTATTCAACAATTATTGTTGGTGACTTGGAGGAAAAGAATTGTTGAATAGTCATTATTTTTGTAAAAAAAAAAATAATAATAATAATAATAAAATTTTAAAAAACTCATGCAGACCAGTTTTCTTTGGGAAAAAAGTGACCGAGACTGTTGACCATGGGTAGTATTCTTGCTGCCTAGGCAGGGTCAGAAAGCTCTCGGATTTCATCTAATATATCTTAATTTGTGTTACGAAGATGAACAAAGGTTTTACGGGTTTAGAATGACATGAGATTGAGTAATTATTGACAGAATTTTCATTTTTGGGTGAACTACTCCTTTAAACCCAAAGTATACTTTGGTCATCTGCATTCAGCGATGGTCTGTGCAACCACACAATTGAAATCGGAATGCAATTTCTATCAAGGGGTATTGATCTACAGAGGGCTAACAATAAATTAATAACAATGAATGTGATTTCTACCAATGGGAATGGATCTATTTCTACTGAGGGGTTTAAACACTTACAAGACTTAAAAATAAATGCTAATTATAAGCTTTAATGATGATGCGACACTATGTAGATTATGCAAGTGACAGCGCTCTTACGCTACATTCACATGGGGTGCAAATGTCAACGCTTGACGGAGGGCGTGGCTGAAGCTTGGTTCCGACGCAACCATCATAGTGACGACAGCCAATCACATTACTTTTCTAGTGAACATGATTGGCTAGCTTCTGCACTTGCATAAAGCGATCTGATTGGCTGATGCCTCTGCTGCTACTTGAAAAGTTTAAATGTTTTCAACTTCTGCTGCAAGTAATGCCAGTCACGTGACACAACGGACCTCGCAACATTTGACGTCACTCCTTTTAAAGTAAAGAAGAGGTGTTGACACTGACGCCACATGTGAATACGCCGTTATAGTGCATACGCAGTGTGGTGATTTGAAGCCATTTGTGCAACTTGAGAGGGAAAAAGAGGGCGTGCAGGGTGATTCACTCACACGGTTTGTGAAATTACATCTCACAGAAAGATTTCAAATTACTTTGTGTGTTATTTAAAGAAGAAATATGAATTGTACCTCACCTGCAGCATTATAATTACTTTACCCATGCCGTACAGAGATCGAGACAGTGCCGCCACTGCTGCATGTCATGCTAAACCTCTCACAACAAGCATGTTGTCAGTTTGAGATTGGTATTTGAGTCCTTTATAGAGACCGCCGATCAAACTTCCCACAGCAATTATCTGCCGATAGTGATCAGTAGCCAGTTAATCAGAGCACCCCCTTTGTCTTTTTGCTGTTCATGCACTGCACTTTTACCAAGTAGAAAACTGAATATTTTTACCTTTAATAGAGAGAGGGAGAGAGAGAGAGAGAGAGAGAGAGAGAGAGAGAGACTGCCCTCTAGTGTAGCACATCATTTATGTGCATAAATGCTATTACATAGTGAATTGACTTGTGATTATATATAAAATACAGAAAAATAGTTTGTTTCTTTGTTCACATTATAATAAATCATGACTGACTCCACAGATTGCTGGTGATTACAGGAAGATCACAGAGACCCAACTGCAGATTAATACAAACACACACCCAAGCATTTATACTACAGTCATTTACATATGCATCCATTAGTATACATGCTCAAGGTTTTGAACCAAGTACTTTTATAAGGTCAGAAGATATCGTAAACTTTAACATTTTCCAAAAGTTACTCTTTTACATGCTTCAAACAATATTGTAGACTAGAACCTGTATGTTTGAACTGTCTGAATGTTTTTTTCATTGTGTAAATAAATATATTTGTGGGGTGTCAGGCTGTTGAATGTCTCAGTGTCTTATTTGAGCAGTCAAATAAGGCTTTACTTAGTATGCACGCTGTTACAAGCATTTCACACTGATTTAGGATCAGATAGCACAATGTTCAAAGACTCATTCTAATCATGAACGAAAGCACCAACACTAACCTCAGAACTGTGTGAAATGGTTAGCATGCACAGTATACACGTTAAGTGTCAAAACAAGAGGAAGTCATCCAAAGTATATTAAAGGTCGGGTGATTAGTTTGACGCCTATGTCATACGCATGTAGCAACTTTGACTTTCTTTGTATTAAAACAAGGCTTGCACTTTTAGCAGATAGTATTTGAGTGGTAATGAATACAGAATCAGGTAAACTTCAAACTACTAAACTGACTGGAGACTTAAAGGAGTACTGATGAAAATGGAGTGCTTTCACATGCTGTGGATCTGGACCTTTCTGTCAGGCCAGTCTTTGTTTCATACTTTGTTTTGGAAATTACTGGTCTAATCGCACTGCAAAATTATTCTATTTACATGCACAGTTCTAGGTTTAAGGAATAGTTGTAAAACACTTCTGTTTTTTGTGTTTTTTTTTTTAATTTTTGTCAAATTCATGTTTTTTTCACACTCTCACTTTGTTCTATCAGCATGTTTTCATGCACATTTTTAGGTTTGAATACTTGTGAAACAACTTTTCGGAGCAAATGTTTAACATGCACATATTTAGTAGATGTATACATGCTGGAGGAATCGCATTATACTGGTCTGTTCATCTGGGACTAGTCTGATTGAAAACCAAATTTTAAGTGCATGTAAAAGATCATGTTTATTATATCAGTGTGAGTGCTTCAACTTAAAATACTGATTTTCAAAGTGTTTCAGGACATATTCTGAACTTTATAACTGACATCACCCACAAAACTTAAAGATTTCTTTTTTTCATGGGTAACAGCTAGACATCCAACAAGTGTGAAAAGACAGAGGAAGTGGCCATTAGACTCTCAAAGTTTCCACGAGTTGTTGGAGCTGGTATCTAATGTGTGAAGTCTAGAGAGCATATCATCTTGTTGCCAATTAAAACAATAAGAAGTGCTTGGCTTCATTTGTCTGTCCACAATACATAATGCAATAAATTACATCCAGCTAAAACATATCTGCTGTTTAATATATAACTATGTACTGTAAAGCATAACTAGTGAGATTTCATTGCGCACAGAGCTACCAGCAAGATGCTGCAGAGGAAGAACACTTAATGAGCGACAAAATCACACCTCTTTTTACAGTGACAACAGCACTGTAGCTGACATGAACAAAGCCTGATGATTATATTCTCCAGCATGATTTTAGATGTTCCAAAGAGCATCCTGAGCTTCAGTGGAAAAAAAAAAGTATTAGTCATTTAAAGAATTTGAAATATTTCTTAAACTTACAGCATAGCATTTTCTTGTTTCTCAATCTTGAAAACCCAAAAACTTTAGTTCATGGTTTAAATTAGGTCATTAATCTTAGATTTTTCATGTCGACTCTTAAAGGGGTCCTATTATGCTTTTTCACTCTTGGAATTTTTGTCAGTGTGTGGTGTGTATGTTTGGGCATGAAAAAGATCTACAAAGTTACAAATCTCCAAAGAGAGAAATTTCATTTATTTATTTATTTATTTATTTATTTTTTAAATCCTTTTCTAACTACAACTACAACAAATGGCTTCTTTGGACCAGAACATTTGTTTTCTGGATGTTATGATGTCACTGCGCGGCCCATTAGAATATCATTAAAATAAATCCCGCCTACTGAAATTCGAATGGTTGGAGGGTGGGTAGGGACGAGGTGGGGGATTAGCCTAACTTTAGCGATGCAGCACAGAGAGCAGCTTCTGGGATGCTTCAACGAGCCGTGGAGTGGTGGGTATAAACACAAGCATTGACTAGATGCGCCGCGATGGCTCCTGTGCCTGCTCCGGTGGCTGCATTGGAGCCGTGCTGTAGGCGTGTGCAGTATAGGGGATCGAAACACATATGGAGGTACGGATGATGTAAACACAAGCATTGACTAGAGTGACCGCGATGTCTTCCGGTGGCTGTGTCGGAGCCGCGCCATAGACATGTGCAGTGTGTGGTAAGAGATTTATTCATCGTACAGTGTATTTGGCTTCACTTATAATATGAGTGTTTTTATAAATGCATAAACTTGCACTAGACTAGGCTAGGCTAATCAGTGATGATGTTCTTTGCTCATTTCTGTTGCTGCTTTTTAAATAAGTCAGGATATGTAAGTATTATAATTATTAACTTACAATGTTTTTATTCAATTGTTGTCATGTTAAACACAAATTAAGTCATATTAAAAACATTAGGCTGCTTTTAGCCTTACGCTGGAGCTGGTTTTGGGCAATGAAACTAAGTATGTAAATAATTAAATTAGCACGATAATATCATGTATCTGCGATCTTGTAGGCTGACGATAGGACACAACACTACTGTAGCGTATTATTTACTCACCCTCCATGCATCCTAGGTGTATATGACTTTCTTCTTTCTGACGAATACAATCAAAGTTATATTAAAAATTATCCTGGCACTCCCAAGCTTTAGAACGGCATAGATGAGTGTTTCTCTTCACCAGTCTAAAACAAGTCCAATAAAGTGCATTCATCCATAATAAAAAGTGCCTCATGCAGCACCGGGAGAGTCAATAAAGACCTCCTGTAGCGAATCAATGTGTTTTTGTAAGAAAAATATCCATATTTAAAATGTAAGATTCCCTTTAATCTAGCTTGCGTTAAAAGTTGTACACGGAACTTACTGGTTTGGTTAGGGGCGTGGCAGTACTGAAACACCATCTAAGCTGTTCACCAATCACAATGCACTGGGACAGCTGGACACATTTAGTTTTTCAGAAGGCCTTTATCAAACCGGAACTAATCAAGCCTTTTGTGCCAGGCTGGGAAAAAAAGGTATTGTAATAATGTAAACTATGTGAAAAATAATGCACACCAAGCATGAGAGCATGTGCTAGTACACCCCCAAAACAAAATCAAGACTTTGTAAAAGAGCATAATAGGACCCCTGTAAATCCCAATGTATGGAAGATTCTGGACACAGCTTTTTAGACAATTCAATAAAAAAATAACAAAAACTAATAGCTCCACTTTATTTCATCTAATAGGATTTAGGAATTCAGCCACAGATGAAATTAAGATACATGGATACATTGGAAAAGGTGCCACAATTACATGTTCCCACAGCTGGGCCACGACCAACACAAAGTATTTCTGCAGAGATCCATGTGAAGACATAAATGTTTTAGTGAAATCTGATCAGCCACCTACAGGAAGATACACACTGAAGGATTCTGGAACTGGAACCTTCACTGTGAACATCACTCATCTACAGGAGTCAGACTCTGGAACTTACTGGTGTGGAGTGTGGAGAGCTGGTTTTGACACATATATAAAAGTCAAACTGACAGTATCTAAAGGTAAGAATAACAGACATTCTTTGTAGCATCTCGCTTTTTTTCACCAGTGTTAATCTTTTTTATTTTTCCAAACACAGATCCAAGCAAAAGCATCACTACACCCACACAACCGTACAAAGACATACAAACATCCACGGATTTACACACAACTACAACAGCAGTACATTCAGAATCTCCATCTACCACAGCAAGCAAAATCACCAGATATTCAAGGACTGATGACATCACACTCTCTCCCTCAGCAACGGGTAATAACTTAATTAGCTCCTTCTTTTTTTTTTTTCTTTTTTTTTTTTGGATTCACACTCTGAAGGATTACCCCGAAAACACATGGACTAAAGACATGACACACCCTACTCACAGGTGTATTTTAAACATACTTGTCCCAGTTTAAGCAAATAGTTATAGTACTATATATTTAGTCCTCTTTATAAGTACCTTAATTACACCTTTAATTGAAGGGGAACAATGCAAATAGCAGTGTCTGACTGACTGTACTTTCATGGCCAGTAAAACATACAACTCCTTTAAATGATATAAGAATCTTATTCTCTCTCCTCCTCAGCATCTGTGAACACTACAGTATATATACTATATGCTGGCAGTGGTCTGCTCATAGCAGTGATTATATTTGCAGTTGGACTGGTCGCTGTTCATAAACACAGGAAAAAAGTCAAGACATCAGCAAGTACGTGCACAAATATTTTAAAAAAAGCCCTGTCTAATTTCAATAATTAAAATGTAGGTTTCACCAGTGTATTTTTAAAATACAATTAAATAAAACCATAATGTTTGTCCTGTTTCTGTTCATTAATATTTCCATATGCTTGTTGACAGGCATCACACTGCCTAATGAAAGTAAAGATGAACAGGTGAATAATGCCAAAGACTGTGTGCATCACTCACTGACCTTGAAAAAGATCCACATTACCCTTCACATTATTTTGCAATGACCCAGAAGACATATTACAAGTTTTATATTTGTTTTCTTGATGCAGGATGACTGTATATATGAGAATGAAGCTCCTAAGACGAACAGCACACCGATGAAACCCATTAAGAGGACCATGACCAGACAAGTGCAAAAGAGTAAAATGTATTCAGTCTACGAGAATTCACATGAACTCTATGGAAATCTCTGATAGTTAAAAAACGCATGTCCAACTTTTAAATAAAGTTTGTGCAGAATAAAAAAAAACAAAAATCCATTAATGAATACATGCTAAGTATTTTGTACTTCCTCGTATGACCTCAAGGGGGGCTATGTCTGATTCTGTTTCTCTTCTTTTACTTTTTTTGCTACATATTTGATGTTCCATTTGTTGACTATTCTTGTTTCTGTACTGAGTTTATTTTGCATAATCATATTTTGCATGGCTTTTTGATTGTTTTTTGGACAACGTTACTACTCATGGATGTCAGTTCAACTGTCAATACCAAAACATTACCATTATGTCAGTAAAGTAAGACTTCATAATCATAGTCTCTAAGTGTGTTTTCTACATAATCTTTTTATTTATGTGCATTAACCAAGTAGTATTGTGTTGTGTATTTCTCAATGTCATCTTTAAAGCTGCTATGTGTAATTGTATGCTGAATCATTTTACCTCTTAACATTTCAAGTTAACTAAACTTTTGTCGCAATTTTAGCTCAAAGGGAAATGTATATAAATAATTACGATTAATTATGATTAATGACAATTATTTATATCAGCTGCCAGTAGTAACTGTAGCAGAATTAATTTTTCATCAATTAATCTGTTCGCCCAGCGAACATTCAGTATCATTTTTATATCAACCCTAAGAAATGATATTTTCTTGGCCACAGAAAATAACTTTCTTAAAGTACTATTGCATTAGAGCATGTAGCTCGAATCTGAATCGTAAAGGGACATTAATTTGCAAGGCAGAATCTGAAAAAACACTCATGTAATTGGTGCACAAGAGTTTTATTAACGAAGGACTAACACATAACTAATCTAAACAAACAAACACAAAGTCACTCATCCATGGGGGAAGGGTCAGTCAAGTCAAGTCAAGTCCCCTTTATTTATATACCGCCTTTAACAATACAGAATTGTGACAAGGCGGCTGTACAGTATTAAATAGGAAACAGCACATCAACAATGCCAAAGGCAACAGTAAACACTCACATTTTAGGTAAAGGTAGTTAATCAAAAATAATAAAATAAAATACAATATTGTGTTAAGAGAAAGTGTCCCCAACTAAGCAAGCCAGAGGCGACAGCGGCAAGGAACCAAAACTCCATCGGTGACAAATGGAGAAAAAAAAAGCTTGGGAGAAACCAGGCTCAGTCGGGGGGGCCAGTTCTCCTCTGGCCAAAGTTCCCGTGGTCTTGTGCCGACAGCGGTCTAGGTGATGTGGTCTTCACTGTGGATCTGTGAGAAGCAGTCAGAGAG
>JAHKKF010530614.1:127-16811 GCA_019740295.1 Labeo calbasu
ATGCCAATGCACTACCACTAATGCCAACATAATTCTCAAGTCTATTCAAGAGAATGTTGTGGTCAACAGTATCAAACGCAGCACTAAGATCCAGTAGCACTAACAGAGAGATACAACCACGATCGGATGACAAGAGTAGATCATTTGTAACTCTAGTAAGAGCAGTCTCAGTACTATGGTACGGTCTAAAACCTGACTGAAAATCCTCACAGATATCATATTTCTCTAGGACAGAGTCTGGGCACCCCTGGTTTAAGTGGATAGTTGGGCTACATCAGGGGTGTCAAACTCCTGCAGAGTTTAGATGCAACCCTAATTAAACACACCTGATCCAATTAATCAAGTCCTTCAGGCTTAATTGAAAACTGCATAGTATGTGTGTTGGAGCAAGGTTGGAACAAAACTCTGCAGGGCTGCAGCCCTCCAAGATGTTGCCAGGAAGTTTGACACCCCTGGGCTACTATAAGTAATATAATATAATATAATATAATATAATATAATATAATATAATATAATATAATATAATATAATATCTGTGCTGAAAAAAAAAACACAGCTAAAAACAGCCTAAGCTGGAAGTAGCTGGTTTAGCTGGTTGTTCCAGCTGGTCACCCAGCCTGAGCAGCTAAGACCAGCCTGACCAGCTAAGGAAGTGGCCAAAACCACTCTAAAACCAGCCAACCAGCATAGATAATATAATATAATATAATATAATATAATATAATATAATATAATATAATTTAAATAATAGCTTTAGAAATGGTAAATGTGGCGTAGAATAAAAATAGGCTACATTGTAAGAACACATTAATCAAAAACCATGATATGAGGCATGAATATAACTTCACATATGTACACACACATAATTACACAACTATTCATTTAAATTTGCAGGGTAAATTATTGTTTTTGGTGAACAAGTGGTTAGATTCAGAATACACAGTTCTTCACAAAACGAGACTTCCTGTGACTTTCAAAGCTGTTTCACCAACAGGTGGTGCAATCTGCTCACTTTTCAGTTGCATAAACGGAGTTTGACCTACTAGCAGTCAGCCAAGGGGTAATCAGTTCCAATTCAAACTAGACCAATCAAAAAGGTTTTTTTTTTTATTTTTTTATTTTTTTTTTTTAATTATTATTATTATTATTATTATTATTATTTAAAATGAAGAATCATAGTTTGTTTAAAAAAGAAAACGCTAAAAATAATTCTATTGTGTTTTTTTTTTAAACCCTACAAAAATGTATCTCAATATAGTTACCCATTTACCCATTAGCAATATTTATTTCTCAATATAAATATGATAATCTTCGCATCAAGTTTCACATGAACTAACATAAGTGTACAATATGTTAAAATCTGTAAAATGATAAACAGTGGCCTCAGTTTAGCAGTGCACAGTGACATACAGTTGTTTCTGAAAGTACTGTAGTGTTTTGGTTGGTGTCTTGGAAAAAGAAAAAAAGAAAATCAAAAGAACTTGTACCATGGGTTTACTTCCCTGTTGTAACCTACTATTGTTACTATTATTTCTTAATGCCTGTGTTCTGCCTTAATATTGCATATAACACAGCAAAACACAGGTTAATTTCATACGTTTTATATGCCTGTACAAGCTAACTGATTTAACTAAGAAAATGTTTCATACAATTCAGTGTTACACAATTTAAATAAATAAATAAAGTGTCCTTTGTATGTTTTACCGGCAAAAGACTTAAGACTTTGTGTATGTGTCTGTGTACATTTTTTATGTACTCAAAACATTTGTACCCAAAAGTGAGCAAAACCTGACAAAATGTTCAAAAGCCTCCCTTTGGGGACGTCATCATTGGTAAAACTGGTATATATATATAAAAAAAAAAAAAAAAAAAAAGTAAATAAAGTTCTCCAATTTTAACTTTTCTTTTTTTTTTTTGGAAATTGTAAAATTGCAGAAAGTTTTCTGTTAGGGGTAAGGTTAGGTTTAGATAGCCACACGTGTATGTGAGTGTGTATGTGTTACATATCAGGGTGCACAGGTACACTGATTGAAGTCACTGAACGAAACACTCTTAACAGTCACAGAGGTCAGAGTGCTGTTCCACAGCGGAAGTGCTGCAGAGTGTTTATACCAAAATGAGATGGATATGAGCAGGTGAAAGCCAGTGGGCCATACTGTTTGATACAGGTCTGTGAAGGTCAGGCCGGATGGGCAGTGAGGTAGAAGATGTCATGTCAACATGATGGTAGTTACTGTTCTTTTTGTTTTTGCACTTTAATCGGAAGGGCTTTGTGTGGCTTAAGCCTCACCCAAAACAAAACACACCCTAATAGTAGCAGTAACTACAGCACCAGTACTACAAAGCTTTTCATTTTGTAAGCCAACAGCGCTGTTATGTGTTATTTGTCATTATACAGTGGTGATGTTATGAAAGTCTGTTTTACCTAAAAAAATATATATTTGCATCTTTTGAACTCACTATAATTAATTTTACAATTCAGTTTTCACTGAAATCAATTTTTAGACAGTTGTGTAATTATATTATAACAATTTGTTAGATCATTTCACATTAATTTTGCATATCTGCTCCTCAGTCTATGGCTTCTCATAACCTGGTAATTCTGGGTCAGTGATACAGTGAACAAAAAAGGTGCATAGCTGAAACTTTTCTGTCTTAATGCAAGAGTAATCCATCTGTCATGAAGAAATTCAACTTGATTTGGTTTGCACTGGAATTCATTAAGCATCACAGTAAAGGGGGATATCCTGCAGATGTCTGGATTAAGTTTCATAGGGGCGTACTTTACTCTGCCACCTCCATTTCCACATTCAGTGTTGGAGCCACACACATAAAGTGACCTGATGATGACATTTGTAGACATAATATGCATGTTGGGTTTTATTCAGTTTTTCAGTTTAAAGTATTATTACTCTTGATAACAGCACAAATCCACTGCAGCAACTGAACAGTAATTGCTAAAAAAAAGGTCTTTTGTTTTCATAAAAAGTTAAGTGACTCTTTCACTTGAAGTCTAAAATGATATGCACCCTCCACATAAAACCAATGAAGTGTTGACAGGTTGGATTTTGGGATTGCTGTATGTGTTCCATTACTTCATACAAAAAATTTCAGTAAAGGATCATGATTTAACAACATCTAGACAAACAATTTAAAACATCTTTCATTTGATTTATTTATTTTAGATTTGGTCAGAAAAGATAACTTCTAAATAGAAGTCTTCTAAAAACCAAGCAGAACAAAACACAGAGAGACGACCTGGTTGACTTTCAGGTATTAATGTAGTAACACCTTAAGCGAGACAAACAGCGTTTTGGTTTGGATCTAAATGTAGATATCTTCAGGCTTAGAGTTGTCCACATTTGTTGTGTAAACACAGATGTGCATAGTGTGTCATTTTACTACATAGATGACATGATCGTCTTGATGTTCATGTGATGAATTCAGTTGGTAACTACTTATCAAAAGTTTGGTTTACACTTTATTTTGATAGTCCAATTTGATATTTTAATAACTATAAGTAACTTTGCAACTACATGTCAACTAATTCTCATTTATTTGCAAATACATGTCTACTAACTCTCAGAGCAGACTGTTAGGTTAGGTTTAGGGTTAGTAGAATAAGTTGCCATATAATTGCTAGAAGAAGTTTAGAAGAGTGTTAAAAGATATTAAGCAGACAGTCTACTACACTAATGACTAGTTAACATTGCAGTTGCTTGACATGCAAGTTACTTACTGTTAGTAGAATGTCTAAAGTGGACTATCAAAATAAAGTGTAACCGGCTTTCCTGCTATTCTACAACCAGAAAATAGTAATTTAATACTGTGGCAAACTGAAAGGTTTACAGAATACATGAATTATTAATTAACAATGTTATGAGTAATGTAAATGTGAGGATTTTTGGAGTCAAATTTTTTAATGGTCTATTAGGATTTGGAAGTTAATTTAAGGATCAAAGAGGAAAAGTAAATTATGTACAACGTATTTTTGCTTTATAACCTGTAAAACAATATTCAAACATAAAAAGTATTGCCAACTAAATTAGCCACAAAACATCTATAAATCATCTAGAAAACCTTACCCCAATAAATAACAGTTTCACAGTCTCATAACAGTTTGACTTAAAGTGACAGTGTCAGAATGCTCCCCTGGGGGCTGGTTCCCTAAGTAGACTGCATGATCTGTGTACAGGGAGCAGCAGCCCTGACTTGAGGTGTGTGGCATGTAGTTTGACTTGGGGCCAAGTAGCGGAAGTTAAGCCTTAGGTGAGAGGGTGTGATTGGAAATGAAGTGAAAGTGTGGCATATATGCTATAAAGGAACACACACCTAAGAAACAGAGTGTTGTTTAAACTGAATGCAAATACTTGAAACCTTAAAAACCTCTGGTTTTGCTGTTAAAATGAAAATTATTGATAACTATGACTGTTAAAGACATTAAATAAATAAAATAGCTGCTAAAACATATGCTGCTATACAGCATAATGTTATTCCAAAAAGGTATGAGTAAATAACTTCCACTTGCTCTACAACAATACCAACTTTCCATGTAATATTTTTAAATCATCACCTGATCATAAATCATACAGCACCCCTAACCTTTGACTCCCCGAAACACACCTGACTGTGCTACACCTAACAGCCAGGTGTGCCTTTTGCGCTGTCCATCGATTATAAGTGTGAGTGGGTGTGATGTGTGTTTATAGTACGCATCAGATTACAAAGAGCAGAATTAGGGGCCGTTGACTGCACTCAGCCTTGTTGGGCTCATAGTTTGCACTAAATACTTTCCCCTGTATGTTTATGTTGGGCAGCTTCTGCTTGTTGTTCTTTGTTCCCCCTCATTACCCTAGAACGCTAAACATCAGTGCAGCCTGAAGGCAGGGGCACACACTGGAGGTCACTACAGAGGGGCATTTTATCACTGAAAACCATTTTTGAAAAATTACGTTTGGATGGTAAACCAAGTGTAATGAAAAACTAAGATAGGTATGGACAGGAGGTTTTTAAACTTGTATGTATCTTTGATGACACTCTTTTTCTACAATGATTTATCTTTTGTTTTGTTGTCTTTGTCCATGCATTTTCTTTTCGGTCCTTGTTTACTGTGACATGTTTACTTGTAATGGCCAAGCTCATTTTGATTTAGTTATTGGACAAAATCTGTTGTTAGTGGACAAAATCAGTTGCATTCTGTTGTATTCTTTAGATTTAATTGATTGATTGATTGATTGATTGATTGACTGACACAAAAGCACAAGAATATTGTTTGCAAATAGTGTGTAATAGAAAAAAATAGCAAAAGCTGTCAGCCATTTTTAACCCTGCTACATTCATCCTCAAATAATTTTGTAATTATTAGTTTAAAAAACATGTTTTGAAAAGGAAATGTCATTATTATCAGATATCTTTTTTTTTTTTTTTTTCTGTTTATTGTTTTATTAATTTTTGTTTAGTGTGTTTGATTTATTGCAAGGCACGCCAAAGCTAAGTAATACTACCCAAATTGATTTGTTCATAACAGTTATCGTGTCAGCCCATTTGATTGAGTTTAAATGTTTGGCTCTTTTAAATTGGTTGTCCATTAATCAGATTGGAATAAGCACGTTGCCCACATTTTTGATGCCTCTAGAATGCCTCTGATGCTGAGGTGGGAAAATTTTCTTTCTTGTGAAGTTTAGCAATAATCTAAAATTAAAAGAGAAAAGGTCACACCATCTAAACGATTCATCTATAAAAAAAAAAAAAAAAACTATATCTGTTCAGCAGCATCACAGTACAGTCCACTTTCATCAGTACAGAAGACAATAATATGAAATGAAATTCTTATCAGCTACAGAAGTACAGCCTCACAGTGTACTCATCAAAGGACTAGAGGCTGAAATCGGGGGCCCGTATCTCTGGCAATCAGAGATCTCTCTATTCAAACAGAGACTGACATGTGCAAGAGCCCACGCAAGAAACCATGGTCATGAGAATGAGCTTCCGATAGCATTTGGAAAAATGAAGAGAACAACAAGGCAGATAAAATGTAATCAATGAAAACATGTACATGCTTCACATGGTGTGTTTTAATCTGTTCTTTGTCAGTGAGAATAGAATATAAAAATAAGAATATTTTTACAGTTTTCTGAAGGAAATGTAAGTGTTGCCTACATGCTGAACAATGCTAAGCAAAGTGGCTGGTTGCCAAGGTGTTGCTGTGGTCGATGATGAGTTCTGAGTGGTTTAACTACTTCAGGTTTTTTTTGGTGCCTGTTTTACTGTCTGCCAGGCACAAACTCAGTTTGCTTAGAAATAGACCCCTCTTCAACAAGCCACACTGTTTAAAGTACCTTTCATGCCCATAGCACAAATCCAAAGTTCTGTCATAAAACTCTAGATGGCACAGTCCAATAGGTCTAACTGAATCTGACATAATGATCATCATCACATGGCGCAGCTGACTGGTTCTTTTTATGTTAGCAGCTAAAGAGCTTGCTGCTTAACATTCAAATACTTGGCTAGTGCTAGCTGTGGCAGTTCCAGCGCACTTCAGAAACCCTCCACCTTCCCCAGCTCCACCTGTATAGATCTGCTACAGGGGGATCTATAGCAGCTCTATTCCGCCAAGACCAAACACTGTCATGTACATTACCATTCCAAACCTTAGAGAGTTGTCATGATGGAAATGTTCCCAATATTAATACTTGATAGTTTAATACTTAGCTCTAACCCTAAGTATGAACCACATAAACAATAGTGTATGTGCTTGTACTACATACAAACTACATTCTTAAAAAACAGACGTTTACATTAAATAGTTTAGTTTAGTATCATTGACTGCTCTGGTTCAGTATTGACAGTATTGCTGAAAGCAGTTACTCAGTGTGCAGTGCCTCTCATCTGTTCTTTTCCTAATGGCCCTTATGTCTCCAGGACTTATAAGAAAACCAGATGAGCCTCCTATCTTTGTAGAGTCCAATTATGTCAGGATTGATCTATTGCACAAGCAATTGTTTGATCACCTTCTCTCTCATCTGATGAAAGGTGTGAAAAGCTAATCAGTGAATCTCTCTTTACACACAAGAAATAAATCACTATATCAGTGTAATGTGATCACATTTCCAAACATCCACATTTTTTTTTCTCAGAAACTCCAATAATGGGAAGAAAGAAAGAGGGAAACCCATCCTGCCTCTGCTGTGCCTCAGATGTGGCTTCTAGCTAATGGCTGTTTTGCTAGTAATGCCACTTGGTGATGATCAAAAACAGAAGGGCAAAAAAACAGGAGAAGGAGGTAGAGTGAGGGAGAGGGAGAGAAAAGGCAAATAACCTGATGGAATCCAGGCAGCTGGCAGATTGCTTATCAGTGGAGATGCACAATATCCTGACTATAAGATGACTATCAGGAAGGTGGAGGCTTAGCCAGCAGATTCATGCCTCTTTAAGAAGACAGTACATTTTTGGCTTTCTCTTCCTGCTGAGATAAGGATTCTCACGGAAAGGTGTCTTCTTCAGCCTTATCTCAATGGACTATCAAGCAAGCTCAAAACTGAGCTTTTTTTGAGAAGTCTTGCTTAATTATCATGACAGAGATGTTGGGCCAGCTTTGTGTTATGAAGAAAAAAAAAATTGTTTTAACAATGATCATAATGGTGATTAGTGTCCCTTTGGCTGGGAATGTGGATCTCATTTGCTTTTAAATACATTTAATGAATTTAATTTAAAATGTAATACAGCAGAATGCATGTTGACTACACTGTTACTTAGAGAATTTGGGCTAAACTTTGACTATTGACTCCCCTTATCATAAAGTCAGTGTAAACTTCACAATATGTGGCAATGTTTTATGCTGTAATAAACACTACAATCTTTTGTGAGGAATTAATGATGAGGTTTACAATACTACACACAAAAAAAAATGATATAGGAACAATTTTCACTCAGACATTTCCAGTAAATTTCACAATAAATTACAAAGAAATGGCAAGTAACACACTGAATTAAGTGAAACTCTGTAGTAGAAAGACTTAAATGGTATTTTCTTATAAGACTCTAATAATTAGTTTTATTATTATTATTTACAATCTTTATTTATTTTCTTTTAATGGTGTAATGCAGTAGGCTTAGTGGTTGTTGTAATACACACAGGTAAATACACACAGATATCAACACTTAGCATCCAAACTGAATAATGGTGACAATCAGCAAACATAATTTTCTTAAAACACACACACACACACACACACAAAACAAAAAACTGAACATTACAAAACATGTCTATAAAAAAATAAAATAAAATAAAAACTTATAGCAATATAAATGATAGCCGTAATGTTGTTGCAGTCATGTTGTAAAGGCAGCAAACATGGGTTACATTCACTTTGCCAGGGTTAAGGGGAATTTAAACATGACAGGAAATCAAGACCACCTGACCACCTGATCAAGACCACACTACTGTACGGCCTCATAGAGCTTATGGTAATATTTATAATAAAAATTATTACAGGAAATTAAAAAAAAAAAGGTCATGGTGAGCATGAGATACTTAAGATACTGTTTGTCTTATTGTGTAGCGTGTCAAGGGCACATTGACGGGACACAATCCCATGTCACCTCTATCTGCCACTGAACAATCATTGTACCGACATTACTAACCACTGTGTTACCACCACCACATTATACATCCTTTGGAGAAACACATGTAAGCTTCAAGCATATGGGCTCAAAACACAGCCTTGTGGTGCTACCTCTTCATTCATGATGGCAGTTACCTGCATAATAACAAAATCACGCAGTGGCCAAAATTACACTGTCAATAATGCCTCTTTGTTGGTACACTTGGTACAGAGCTATATTTAAGCTCAGCCAGGAAAGAAGCGAAACCCTAATGTTATGTCCCACTTTTTATTTTTTTTTTCAGTAATCATTTGCTATTTTGTAAACTAAAAATCCATAAGATATCTTTAAGATATTCTTCTCATAATTATTAAAAAATAATCTTATAATTATTAAAAAATGTTATTCACATTATTAAAAAAATATCATTTATTGTCTATCTATAGATCATCTTGAGTTTTTTTTTTTTCATGAACCAATTTAACACCGTTCCCAGCCGACACTCGGTTCAGTGATCATTGCACACTGGAAGGGTATGTGCATGAAGTGATATGCTCACAAATGTTTACTATGAATGCATGAGTCGCTGATGCCGAACTGTTCAGGTTAGACTCACTGAAATGTCTTTAATCTTCCCGACAAGGCCAAAAAACCATTGCCAGTTCACACTCAAGATCTCTGATCTGCACGTAGACATTACTGACGCTTATGGGCTACATGCCAATATGCAGCCAAGAAAACTCCTGTTCATGCAGGTAGCTTTGATAAAGTATCAGCATTTCCACATCATCTAAACAAGAGAGCATGTTTTGTGAATCAGTGATGTCTGGAGATTGCAAAGAATGTAACTGTATACAAGGACCAAACACATAAACTAGGAAGGCTTAAAATGCAATGGCAGCCATTTTGCTCATCTTTGTAAAGATGTGCTTGTAATTTCACATTGTACACCTCAACAGATGTTCTAAGTATTGTGTTCTATCCGTTCATCTGGGATTGGGTTACAAAGAGACTGGTGGGATGTTTTGACACAATTTTCAGGTTGGCTTGCTGTCTGTCTGGAATGCAGCCAGTTTCTTCTGTTGTTCAAGATGCTGATGACAAACGTTATACACAGTGCAAGTAACCAAGAATGATTAATATGCCAGCACTAAAGCATGTCAGAATTGGCATTGTGCAGTCCACCAAAGAGTAAACAAGCTCACTCTGTGAGCATAGCAGAACTTCTTTCTAGTTTACATATTTGATGGAATTGTCTTGTATGTCACATGTCTGGTGGATACCATCCCTTGATTTTTATCCCTGCTTTCAATCTTAGAGTTCACCCACAGGTCTCCAAAGGTCTGTTAGAAAATTCAAACAATTTCTGTGCAGCATAGCTGTGTCATGAGAAACGTTCAATCTAATATTTTCAAAAACAGCAATACAAATAGATTAAGCAACAGATTTCAGTCTTACTGAAATAATTATCTGTTTTAACTTGACAGACTAGGTTATAGCAAATTCAGTTAAATACTGCGTAACACTTTATTTTACAGTGTCCTTTTTTGCATGTATTTACTTACTGGTAACACTGTAGACGGTAAGACTGTAAAATAAAGTACAAAATTACAAGCAACTAACACTAAACCAAACCGTAACTTTAGTAAGTACAGTATATGTTGTTAATTAATGTTACTCAGTACTCATTTGTGTAATTACACTGTAAGAAGTGTAAGAAACCTTAAAATAACATGTAACCAGCTCTTTTCTGTCTTTTTTGTTTTTTGCCCCACCCAATACACCAAATCAACATAAAACATACAAAATACCACTAAGTTAGGGGTAATTTAGCCCATTACCCCTTATTACACAGAAACTTTTAAAATAGATGCACACAATATGATTAGGTGGTGAAGAAGTGTGGAGTGATAGGAGAGACCGTAAACTAGCTCAGCTACTGTATGTAGGGAATAAATTAAATGCAAAAAAAAGGACTAATTGTAAAGTAATTTGTAAAGTAACTATTGTTACTACTAAACTTGTTAATAGTAATTTGTATTTTCGTATGTTCGTCGACATTGTGTCCTCCTTACCAGATGCTATAAATTGACAAGCAATATGAGGTATCAGATTTTTTGCCCTAATCAAACAATCAGTGTGAACAGACTAATCGCCTGCCACTGTAATCGTGTGGCATCACTTGGTTAGGACAGACTACAGTATATTGCTCATTTATTTATATCAGTTCTACAAACAGTGATCTAGCTGGTTTTCAAAGATAATACAGATACCGCTCAAAGGTAAAAACAGGTTGAGTCATTCTGGTTGGTTTTGAATCCTACTGGAAAACTTATCAGAACTCTTTATCAAAAACTCTTGAGTTTCTCATAATAGCTCTTTGATGACTTCAGCCTAAACGTCACCTGAAGTAATGTGCTATACAAGGTCATGTTTGGTTCAGATATGGAGATTAAAAGCAGAATGTGTGTGGTTCACAGACAAGGTCATGCAAACTTTTCTTGGGCAGAGTAAGAATGCATGCATGAAGATTTCACAGTGGTTGCTTTTCAGCTATCAGCTACACTTATGCATGGGTGACATTAAGAGACGCCTTTCTGTCGGTTATTATATTTTGATTATGAATACTGTCACATGCAATATATAATCAGACCGATTACGGTCAGATACAAACGTCAGATACAATCTTCCTAGCATTAATCAATTGTTGTCTGTATTACAGTAACTGTTGTTGCTCTTATCTTTTCATTTTTATTCATCATTAATCATTTACCACTCCCTTACATATGTCTTAATGTGATGCAATGTGATGAATAATAACCCCTCTGCACTTATGTAACACACACATTAAAGTATCTCCCCCATGAGAAGACTATTCTATTTAAAAATGCAATTTTGTGCAATAACGATCCTTAGTTGTAATTGGTGAAATGGATTAAAATCATTCTGATTTGTGCACTGATTTCTAATATGTCCCTCTTCTAATAAATACAAAGTTCTGTCATTAAGTAATACATTGTAATCTACACGGTGCAGCTGATTGGTTTGTTTTGCATCAGCAGCCAATGAGCTTGCTGCTCAGTATTTAAATATAAATTCCTTAGCTCCACCTGTATAGATCTGCTACTGGTAATTTCATGGATGTTATGTGTCCAGCAGCAGTATGTCTTGCATGCTCACACTGAGGTGTCTTAGTTGTGGACATATTTTTCAATGATACTGTCAGGTTGATTACACAGATACTATTTGAACTGAACCGAGCTGGATGATGACATCACTGAATCAATGATGACTTAAACTGAAAATTGAGTGTTTACTCAACTTCATTTGTTGTCATTTTGCATTATTACACACTATTTTCCTACTTAAAGGAGAAGTCCACTTCCAGAACAAAAATTTACAGAGAATGTATTCACTGCCTTGTCATCCAAGATGTCAATGTCTTTCTTTTTTCAGTTGTAAAGAAATTATGTTTCTTGAGGAAAACATTTCAGCATTTTTCTCCATATAATGGACAGCTATGGTGCCCCGAGTTTAAACTTCCAAAATGCAGTTTAAATTAACAAAAAAGGTAAAACAGCGATATAGGACGATTTTGAAGTTGAGGGAGAACATAAGATGGGAGTTTTTTTCGACATACCCTAACTGTCATAAACCGGAAAAAAACAGGCAGAGTAAGACAAGATGAGCGTTTGACATTAAAAAGTATATAAATCGTATTATTTTTATGAAACTAACTGATCGTTTCACTAGATAAGACCCTTTTTCCTCGGCTGGGATCGTTTACAACCGCATTTGGGATCGTTTGAAGCTGCATTTAAACTGCGTTTTGGAAATTCAAACTCGGGGCACCATATCAGTCCATTATATGGAGAAAAATGCTGAAATGTTTTCCTCAAAAAACATAATTTCTTTATGACTGAAGTAAGAAAGACATGAACATCTTGGATGACATGGGAGTGAGTACATTATCTTTAAATCTTTGTTCTGAAAGTGGACTGCTCCTTTAATAATGTAAAGCTGCTTTGACAAAATCAATATTGTTAAAAGCTCTATATAAATATAGCTGACTTGACTTGACTTGACTTGAATAACTACACATGAACACATGAGTAATGCAATATTAGCACTCCAGTAACTATTAGCTAAAAAGAAACTCTGATTAATGAATTAGTAATAGTGTTTAGTCTGTTTCACTATTAGCTAATCAACTACTTTTTATTTTCATATTTTTATACTTTTTTTCATACTTTTATACTCTTTAGTAAAAGGATGTTTATTGTGCTTACAGTACTGAAAAAAGTACAGTACAGTCATCTGTTCATTTGTTTAGGCCAGCGGAGAATTGGCCACCCAGCAGAGCCTGGTTTCTCACAAATTTCTCACAAAATTGCTGTTGTTTTTTCTGGCTTTAAAAAACAGTAAGAAATTTAGTAATATAATCGATTTGACTGCACTGACACTATCAAATGAGAACAAAACCTGAACTGAATAGAGCTGAATGAAAACATTATTGTCTTCTGTAGAGCTGCCTAAAGCAGGTATCAATTTTAATGTTTAACTTCACTCAAAATATGTATACGATTTATTTTTTATGAGTTCTGTATGCGTCAGATTTATGACATCTTTGGTGTGATGGACACATTTTAATTATTTGAATTATCATTCAGTGAGTCATTTGGAATGTTTTTGTAGTTGATAAAGTAGTCAGAATACATTATCTAATATTTGTAATCTAATAGATTATATAACTAAAAAGTTAGTTTGTAACTTTGTAAAATTTCTGTGAACACTATGCAATCTGTAGGTCTGAGTGGAGAGAGGAGCAGGCAAGCTGACACGTTTCTCGTCTTTATCTATTCAACACAACGTGAGCATAGCAAGGAAAAAATAACCAATCGCTTGGCAAGATAAGACCCTTTTTTCCTCGGCTGGGATCGTTTACAACCGCATTTGGGATCATTTGAAGCTGCATTTAAACTGTGTTTCGGAAGTTCAAACTCGGGGCACCACGTCAGTCCATTATATGGAGAAAAATGCTGAAAAGTTTTCCTCAAAAAACATAATTTCATTACGACTGAAGAAAGAAAGACATGAACATCTTGGATGACAAGGGAAATAGTACATTATCTGTAAATCTTTGTTCTGAAAGTGGACTTCTCCTCTAATAATAAAACTGCTTTGACAAAATCCATATTGTTAAAAGCTCTATGTAAATAAAGCTGACTTGACTTGAATAACTACACATGAACACATGAGTAATGCAATATTAGCACTCTAGTAACTATTAGTTAACAAGAAACTCTGATTAATGAATTAGTAACAGTGTTTAGTCAAATGTTGTAGTTCACTGTTAGCTAATCAGTAACTATTTTTTTCATACTTTTATAATTTTTTTCATAATTAATACAAATAGTACATAATGTATAATTTATTTTAAAGTGATATCATGGTAACCCATTAGTATTGACTCCAGTATTACCAAATTCTCCAGAAGAAATTACTAATTATTTGGATCACTATTTTAAAGTGAAAGGAAGGCAATGATAACTCTCTATCAATGACTCGATTCATTGTAAGCTTTTGAAGGTTTTGTAAAGAATTGGATAGTATTGACTCAAGTGTTATTATGTCCTTCGAAAGGAATTAACTAATTATTTGTGAAGATCATGATAACTCCCTAATGACTGAAGTGATTATAAATGTTGGAAGTTTTTGTAAGGTTCTAGATAGTGATTCCTTCCAATTGATTTGGTAACACTTGAGTCAATAATAGTGGGCTACCATAATTTTCACTTTTGAATACTGTTCCAAATAATTAATAATTCCTTTAGAAGGATGTAGTAATACTTGAGTCATTACCAAAACCTTACGTATATCTCAAAGGCTTACAATGACTTCAGTCAGTTTTAGGGAGTTCATCATGCTTTTCACTTTAGATTACGGTTTCAAATAATTTGTAATTCCCTCTCATGGATTTGGTAATACTTGAGTCATTACTACATATGTTACCCAATTTATAAAATACTGGATAAAATGACATTAAAAAAAACAAAACAATATCAGCATGTCATAGAGCTGCCCTCTGTTGCCAGTGTTCCCCCGGCTTAGCCCTTTGTATAAAGACATGAACACATACTTGGGTTTTTAATCTGTTTATTTACCTTAATGTGACAGCAAAGTGGAGAGATGAATTGCACAGGCACACACACATTTATACATCTGTGTCTTGACCGTTGTGTTTCAGACTGGCCACCTGAACACTAAAATTATTGGACATTTAAGTTTTCCTGGGAAACTGTCGGCTGTCGGCTGTCGCCTGGATCGGCATGCATGGTGGCGGCCATCTTGAACTGGGTAAAAGACAGCCTTTTTATATCTTTGCTGTGTTGCATCATGGGTAGTGGGAGATACCAAGTATGAGTGAAAAGGGGCTGAAACTGTTTTAGGAGTTATTGTACTTGACTTCCTATAATTATACTGAATTGAAGTTCTGTTTTATTGTGATATTGACATTGGTGATTTGAAAGAAATGTTGAACTTGATTTTTAATCCTTTTTCATGTGCTATTACTTCACATTACTTGCCAGTGAATGTATGGTTTTTGAGAAATGGTTGAACCCCATGTGTACAAATTCTCATGTAATGAAGCTGTCAAGTAGTCTTTGACTGAGTGCAGTAGCTACTCTTATTGAATTTTTGTTATTCCTGATCCACGGTTATTTTCTTTTGTTTTTTTGTTTTGTACATTGAAGTTGGATTTTGTTTTTCTTAAGGATTTCCTTTTTGGAATCTTTTTCATGTTTTTGCACCTGTGAGCACTCTGCCCTTTACTGGCTTTGGAGAAAATGAAATAAAAAGAAAAAGCTGGCATTAAATGTCTTCCACTCGTTATTCGAAGAACTTTAAGTGGTAACCTGAGGTGAATATTTGACACAGCATAAACACAATATATTGTTAAAAAAAGAAAAATGAGTGTAAACTTTGCATTTGAAATAATTAACTAATTTAATGACATAACTCAGAAAACATATTTGAAATATACAGTTCTGTTCATCAATATCTAGTTAAGAGCTAATAGTAACAGACCTGTGTATATGGTTTTATTATCATTTAAAGACATAGGACTGACCAAATTCACAGACCACCAGTGTTTCACAGACTCCAGTTAATGAGTTCTACACACTAGAGATATAAGAATGGTGTTTCTGTATTACTCTATGAGTTCATGACTGCTGCTGATATAGGGATTACTTGTACTGTTGTCATATCCCTCTTAATACGGGTCTTTGCAAGCACGGCACTTCCTAAGTGGGCATCGATTGTTGTTTCACCCAAAAAAGTTCAGAGACTCATATTAAAACACACACTCATACACGTTCTTTATGTCTCTCTGTCTGTGCGACTTACAGTCTCCTCGCTCAAAGCCTCTTTCAGCACCTACGCAGCTTTAAACTCAACATTACTGGGAAGCATTACAATTTCTCTTGTGTGTACATGTCCCCAAGATTTATGGTTGATTCTGAAGCCTAAAATGTATTGTATTTCTTCTATGTACTATTAAAAAAATAATTATACAAAGGTATCCAAACTTTTTTTTTTTAATTACTATTATTATGTTGAAATTAGTTTCCTGTTGCACAACCAAAGCTAAGAATGTGCACTACCAGTCAGAACTTGGGATGCACCTATCATTTTTTTAATACTACTTACCACTTTTTAGTAGGATAATAATAAGTCATTAAAACTATGACATGACAAAATGGAAAAATGGAAATTATGTTCAAATCTATATTTTGAGCATTGCCACCCAAATAAACCTTTAGTAAAAGGATGTTTATTGTGCTTACAGTATTGAAAAAAACAGTTGTATGTTCATTTATTTAGGTCAGCGGAGAACTGGCCACCCATCAGAGCCTGGTTTCTCACAAGTTGTTTCTCACAAAATTGCTGTTGTTTTTCTGGCTTTAAAAAACAGTTAGATAGGTTGGGCGAGAAAAGGAATCCTTACCTTGAGAGATTTATATATAGACAACAATTTTGCCACTTTTTCTCAACTAAAAGAGAAATTCGACCTTCC
>JAHKKF010530614.1:16861-48102 GCA_019740295.1 Labeo calbasu
CATGTAAAGCGTAAAGAGTAATGGCCCTAGTACTGAGCCTTGCGGTACTCCATACTGCACTTGTGATCAATATGATACCTCTTCATTTACTGCCACGAATTGATGGCGGTCAGATAGATACGATTTGAACCATGCCAATGCACTTCCACTAATGCCAACATCATTTTCAAGTCTATTCAAGAGAATGTTGTGGTCAACAGTATCAAACACAGCACTAAGATCCAGTAGCACTAACAGAGAGATACAACCACGATCGGATGACAAGAGTAGATCATTTGTAACTCTAATAAGAGCAGTCTCAGTACTATGGTAGAATATCATTAAATTAATCCCGCCTACTGAAATTCGAATGGTTGGGGGGTGTATAGGGACGAAGTGGGGGATTAGCTAAACTTTAGCGAGAGCCGCTTCAATAAGCCGCAGCGCGGCGGGTATAAACACAAGCATTGACTAGAGTGGCCGCTTCAGAGCAGTAATGCGCCGCAGACGTGTGCAGTACAGGGGGTCAAAACGCATGCCGAAGCCACGATCTACTCCGGTTGCCGCGTCGGAGCCGTAAAGCGCCACAGACGTGTGCAGTGTGTGGTAAGAAATTTATTCATCATACAGTGTAGATAGCTTCACTTATAACACGAGTGTTTTTTTAAAATGCATAAACTTGCACTAGAATAGGTTAGGCTAATCAGTGATGTATTTTTTGATAATGTTAAGCTGCTTTTAGTCTTATGCTGGAGCTGGTTCCGGGCAATGAAACCAAGTAACGATAGGACCCAACACTACTGTACCGTATTATGTTACTCACCCTCCATGCATCCTAAGTGTATACGACTTTCTTCTTTCAGACGAATGTAATCAGAGTTATATTACAAATTATCCTGGCGCTCTGAAGCTTTAGAACAGCATAGAGGGGTGTTTCTCTTCATCAGTCCAAAACAAGTCCAATGAAGTGCATCCATCCATAATAAAAAGTGCCTCACACGGCTCCAGGGGGTCGATAAAGGCCTCCTGTAGTGAATCGATGCATTTTTGTAAGAAAAATATCCATATTTAAAACATAAGATCTAGCTTGTGCTAACTGCTTTGGCAAGGGGTGTAGCAGTACTGAAACACTGTCTAAGCTGTTCACCAATCGCAATGCAGTGGGACATCATTCATTAAATGCGGAACTAATCGAGTCATTTGTGCCAGGCTGGGAGAAAGGTATTGTAATAATGTAAATTATGTGAAAAATAATGCGTTTTTCGATCCACCAAGCATGAGAACATGTTCTAGTACACCTCCAAAACAAAATCAAGACTTTGTAAAAGAGCATAATAGGACCCCTTTAAACACTGACAACTACTGAAGCAGCACCACCACCATGACCAGCAATAATTTCAATGAGAGAGAGGGAAAAAAATGCTGTTCAGCCAGCATAGTCTCTCTGCTGAAGCTGGTTGAGCAAGTTAAAGGAATAGCAGTTAAAAGAACAGCTCGCCCAAAAATGAACATTCTGTCATTTACTCACCCTGAAGCTGATCCAAACCTATATGAATTCCTTTATTTCTATTTTGAAGTGTAAATAAAAGAAAGATAATTGGAGTATTTTTTACATGACAGTACTCTTTTTTTTTCTACTTCAAAATTTCATATTTAATTCATGGTGCTTACTTTGTAATTACTTACATTTTGTAATTCTTTGTGAAATTTTTCTAGCAATTCTACACACACACAAAAAAATTCAGGGTAGTGATGGCTCTTGAGCCACATGTCTGGATAAATTTAGCACTCATCACAGTGAGTCCATTCATTCTACTTGACCATTTTAATATCAAGACTGATGCTCCTATCCCACCTCAACATCTTGTGTTTCATTTGCCATCACTGCTCTGCTGACTGTGCTTCCTCTTCCCACTGTCTAATCTTTGCTAATCTTTGCATCAGTTAAACATTCCTTCAAGCTGGATATCTACCCATCAGAACTTCATAACTGAATTACATGTAAAAACTCGCCAACAGTTAAAACTTGCAGTTCCAGAATGATGATTTCTGGACTTAACAAAGAAAAGTATGTGATGATTCATACTGTCTGCATTGTTCAGCTCTGTAGATATAACAAGTACTCACTTGTACATGAAAAATGTCTGTAATTCTAGTAGCTTTTGGGTATCTACAATATTTTAGTCTGAAATGCCATGCTATGGTATCAGAAGACCATGTAAATCACGTACTGACTGGCGAATGTGTGAAGTGACTTGTTGCTAAGTTTGAACACATTAGTTAAACATCTGAATTCATAATTTTACTCCATTTTGTATCGGATTCATCTAAGATACTGTAATTGCTTCACAGAAATTAATGTTGATATCAACCACAGAATGACATATAAGTTTCACTTAGTACTTTTAACTTTTAACTATACTAATCCATTTTAAATCTACTTAAATTTGTGGTAAATACTGCTGAAACATAACCTTTTTAAAACGCTTTGTAAACATAACATAATTAACTGCAAAATAAAATTGACATAATTGACATAATTAAACCTCACACTTAATAAGTTTCAAGTATAATAATTTTTACACAGTTACAACATCATACAGTAGAGCCAATTTGATATAGTAGTTTGACACCCTATCAAAAAGATAGTCTCTCTGCAGGAACATGAATATGGAGATATTATAGAAATATATAGTACTTCAAGCAGCACTGCTGATGGAAAAAAAGAATATTATGAACATCACTTGCTTATATATTACTATAAATCTACATACAGAGACAAAATAGAGAAAACATGGCACGTATCTGTACGTAGATTGTATGTTTGTGTCTCCATCTAGTGTTGAGACAGGTGAAGAGAAAGCACTAAGCATAAGAATATACAGAAAAAAAAAATGATATACTTAAAATATTATATAAATACAATTTTATAATATAAATTTTATATAAATATAATTTTATAATATAGTTCAAATCTATTAACATATTTACTGGCATACTGTACCACTTGTTACTTCCTGATATAAAAATTAGAATTAAACTTTATTTGGAGTACTACTTGTGCACAATGCACATTTCTTATTATTAAGACTACAATGTGTTTTAATGTCACTACTGATGAGGACGGCATGATCTTTGAATAATATCAGTCTTCAAATGCAAAATATTTCAAGTGTACCTAAAGTATACTTACAATAGTTCCACTTTTATCACAATCACATATACTTCAGTATATCTTTAGTTAGTCACAATTAAAATGCATTAAGTACAAAATTAGCTGTTCCAATTTAGCAGACTTTATGTATACCTGTTTAGTACACTAAAAGTACAGTTGCAAGGTGTTTTTATTAAGGACATGAATATGTAAATGCATTTGCTGTATACCTAGCATAAAATAAATGTAATTCAGATACATTTCAGTATATTTATTTTTCACTAGGGATAAAAGGGGATCTCATTTGAGAGAAACATTTCATAGAAGGATCCTGTGAAATATATCCATACCACAACGTGTAAAATTCTTGTTTCAAGTTTATTATGCAATGTCTGCTTGCCTTGACCATCTGTCATAATCACATCTAAATGCAAAGAACCTGCTTAGAAAACAAACATTAAAAATAATGTTCCTTCAGTTGGATTTTCTGTATTTTTGCTTGAATGTAATCAGATCTTTAATTATAAACTATGACTGAATTTATGAAATCATAGTTTGCAGAAAAAGAAAACAATGACACATCTTTCATGTTTTTATTACAGAGTTTTACATCAATCTTAAGTGACTGCCTCTTATGAACTGGTAATGAAAAATAATTTCAACAAATCCTACTTCTTTATTAATAATAATTACAATTTACTTAAAATAAATGGTACAAAATTGTAACCATAAAGTGCCAAAAGTGCATTTTAGTGTGTTTAAAGTAAGGAGAGAAAGGACCAGTGTCCACTTCTGCTTTTGAAACCTCTGCTGTAGACCTTTTCAGTCTTTAAAAAATAAATTCGAACTACATTAACATGAACAGGAACAAAAACTGTCAACAACTGTTAACTGTATCTGTTAATATTTTGTTGTTTAATATTATTCAATGAACAGTTGTTTTTTTGTTGTTGTTGATATTAACAAATGTTAACAAAGATTTAAAAATACTGTAACAAATGTAATCACCATTGTTAACATTAACTCATCTTATTGTCAAAAGTGTGGCCATTGAATATTAAGGCTAGATAGTTAGGTAATATATGATAAAAACACATGGTCAACGCATATCCTGAGCACTGCATCGACTGTTTATGAGAAAATGTCACGTCCACATAAAGATTATGTATGGTGAATACAATGCAATGTATGACATAACTTTCCATATAACATGAAAATAGTCCTATGAATTACACATCATCTTGATGTTGTTTTCCCCCACAGGTTTACCGTCCCCATAAACATCATAACTGCATTTCAGTTATCTGTTTTCTTTCAGTCAGTAAACACTTCTCTCCAGAACTGCGTGACCGTAAAGTTTCTGTTTCTGCGAAGCATCAGTCCCAGTGCTCTGGCTTCTCTTTTGGACTGCTCATAACTGGCTCTCCATATCCGTCGAAGAGACGAGCTGGGTCTCACGCCAAAGTCAAACAGTTTTGGAGGTGGGCATGTGAGGTGGCTTTCTTCAGCTCTCCAGACTTTAGATGGCAGTTTCTGTCACAGAACCAGTAAACAATAAGGATAACACTTTATACTAGGAACACTATTCGCTAGTTGCTTATTAGCATGCATATTGGCTGTTTTACTATAACTTATAAAGCACATATTGATGCCACACCTAAACGTAGCTACTTTACTTACTATCAATAAGCAGTAATCAGGAGTTTACTAAGGGACAAGAATAGCAAAAGGTTTTGATTATTACACGTGTAGTGAACAACAGTCAAGATGGCATTCCAAGGATTAGTTTATGGCAGAGCCCCTTCTAACTGCCAGGTGATGGAGGAAGATGTGCCACACTGTGATTGGATCTTGGTGGAGTAACATAAACAAATGTTCAGAAACATCAGATAAGATGCCAAGACAACTGCCAGACACCTCTAGCAGGACAGGAAGGGAGACCTTCTGCACCCACGACCACCTAAGAGAGGACTTCTCATTGGACTACGGGCTGACCCTCACCAATCCTAAGGTTTAGGAATGACTGCCATAAAAATTCCTTCAGAACTCTGGATGCAACAGCAGTGGCAAACAAAGAAAGGCCACAAAGATCCATCCAAATCCACTCATACCTATGTTTGGAGACCTTAAACTGACGTAAACTGAAACGTATTCACGTCACCCTTACATAAAGTACAGTTTATGTTGATGGCCACTGACTGTTAACATAACAGTTCACGGATAAATTAACATATTAAACTTACTAAACCTCTTTCCTAAAGACCTTGGCTTAGTTTATACCTGCAGCCTACGTTTTCTAACCTGTTTAGATAACATTTACTTGGGCTCAGCATTACAAATGATAGCTATATTGTTTGTTCAAAGATAAATAAGCAGTTATTTATCGTTAAGTCTACCAGAGCCATTAAGTGGTTTTCCCATAAGCCATAATTACCATGTACCATTGCTACATTCAGCTCAACAGCATTGCATTCTGCCAATCTGTATTCACTTCATTTATTTGTTTCTACGATTTATTTGATATCTTCTTTCATGTTTAGTTGCCTATTATCTATTAGCAGTGTATATTCATTTTATTGGTTTTATCACTAGTTGTTGAATTTACTCTTGCATATCTACTGTTAATACATTTTATTAATTTTATTACAATTGTGTCTTCCTTGTGTATCTAAACTACCAAACTTTCAGATGAATCAGTTGACCAACTACCTCCAGAGTGCAAATCTCAAATTATTGAACCTATTGCCGAATTAACAGCCCTTGACTGATGCACTGAACCAAGTGAGGTGGGAACTGGTCATCTGATATACTCACGACCGCACCTTGACCGACGTGTGACCTAAAAATCACAGCGTCATTGGTGACGCGAGTCCCCTTTACTACACTTGATTAGAGAATGGTAAATCTAGTGAAATTACCTTTTCATGTCGGTGGATATTCTCCCAGACCCTGTTGCACACCATGCACTCAAAGGCATCAATAAAGTTATCTTGATCAATATCCTGAACACCCCACGGACGTTCCTTCAGTTCTGTCACCAGATTCACATTAGATATTTCCCGCTTGTGCTTCCACTCCAGATATTTCAGATATTCCCAGTCATTCTTGTCCAATCTCTTTAAATACTGAGCGAGCTTCTTCGGCGGCTCATTGGGATTGACCACGACTGCGCTCCTGTTATCTGGCAACCACATGTGTACATTAGGAGCTCCGTAGTACACTGGCACAACGCCTAATTTGAGCGGCCTCCACAGTTTCTCAGTGATATAGTCATCACAGACGGCGTTCTCAAAGGCCAGGATGAACTTGTACTGGGCGAGGATCTGGTAGAAATCCTGATCGTCCATTGCAGTAGAGTCTCTCAGATGGGGCGGCAGGTCTTTATTATGAAGACACTGTCCGTATGAGTCCACTGGAATGTGCTGCATCAGCTCTTGAATGTAAACATCTCTGTCAGACGGCGGGTCGCAATCTGACTGGACGTACACCACAGGTGCCAGAGTTTTCCTCAGCTGGTTTTTGTAGGACAAAGGAAGCAGGTGTGTTTGTGCGGTGAGGGCGCTGAGGCCCTCCAGGTGCTGCGTGGTGAGGGGCAGATGAGAGTGGCGGCTGAAGGTTGCCGTGTGGTTGAACAGGGTAATGAGTGGTTCATGAAAAAGCTTGTAGTTATTCTTGGGTGACTCTTCGTGAAACAACGCCCACTGGTGCTGCTCATGACGCGGAAGAGGAAGACTCTCAAAGCTGAAATCGGTGCCTGGAAAAAAGACAAATCTTTTTATCCAATCGTTTATCTGTACAAGGATTAAGATCAATATTTTGTAGCATATTGTGACATAGTGTAAAAAATATTATGATTTAATAAACAATTATAGAATCATTTATTATATTTGATATAAATTTTCCATTGTTGTTTAATCTTATGGTTGTGTGGTTTCAAGGGATATTTGTTTTCTCAAAAAAACTGCTAATTTTTCATTTCTTCATCTCCTGCTTTCTGCTCTTTCCTGGCTTGCCTCTTGAGCTGATAGAAGACTATTAATACAGTTTTGAGTATTACACAAACTGCAGTAAAACATTGATTTTGGGTATTATACAGGATCTGGTGTCTAGGGTAGGATCTAAAATTCCTGATGTGGAGGTGCAATCTAATACTTTTGTTATTGTTGGCAGGATGTTGGCACAATCTAACATTACCTTTTCTGTCATCTAACACTTAAATTTCGTTTAAAAAAACACTAACAATCATTTTTCAGGATTCCAGGACATTTTTATTTTAATTATGGTGGGAATAAAGACATAAAGAACGCCCTAAAGTAATATATTCCTCTCTCAAGAAGTCTTTAAAAACATACAGTTGATGGCCATGACTTAACTATAAAATCAGCTCTTCAATATGAGCTCTTAATTATACATTACAACAAATGATTTTCAGAACCAATTTTAGTACCATAGCAAATTAAACAAAATATATTGGAAGCATTAAATTATTTTATTTACCTATTTAAAAATAAAAATAAATTAAATCAGTTTATTATTTATGCTAACAATAATACTGGTACTACCAGATGCAGAAAGGCCGGTATTATTACGTTTTCTTAATTTTCAGTATTGGTGTGGTACAGACGTACTGATAGCCTACTTCTGACAATAAGAAAAATCATTAGCTACATTTTTTACTGAATTACAGTAATTTTACAGTAATTTATTGAATTACTGAAATACTTCTCTTAAAGTTGAAAATTAGATAGAAGGTTTGGAAACACATCAGTGTTCAAACTGTCAAAAGTCTGTAGTGATTCACCAATCTTGATTTGTCATGGCCGATTCCAATTTTTTTCAAGCAAATTCCAATTGGTTAATTTCATAAAGCAAGAGATAAGATAGAATGAAAATATGACTACATGAACAAGATGCTTTTTGCTCTATTACATTGCAAACTTTCTGTAGCTATTTAAAAACAGAAGTAACCACTACAATTTAATCACGATCCAGTAGGGCTGGACAATACTTCAATATCAATATGTTTTTCAAAATATTTTTTTTCTATATCGGTGATGTGATATTTCAATATACATTACTAGTGTTTCCCATACATTAATTTATTTGTGGTGACTGACTTCTTTTAATAATCATGAGCACTGCACGTTTCAAAATCAAAACTCGGTGCGGGTGTTTTAAATGAATGTATCTGTGTCTTCAGAGAAGTTTTGATGGCATTTTCATTTTATCTGATAAAATAGCATTCACAAGCGAAATTTTATGGAATTTCTTTCAATATTTCGTACATCATGAACAGTGAGCTTGCTCTCTCACACAAATTACATTTTCGAAGATGCTTGCAATACAGTTTGTGTGTAAGTATGGAACAGAGATTGACTGAAATAAAACAAAAGAGCTGACTGCTAATTGCGCATTTGGAACAGAAACTGGCCGGTTATGATTTATGGCAGTTTGAACATTTTCTACTACTAGGATTATTTGTTTCGGACTTGGCTAAATAACATTAATAATTTTCCAAGACAACTACAAGATTTTCCAGGACATTTTACATTTGTTTTCCAGGACTGGAAAATTCGTCATCGATTTTCCATGTTTTCCAGGATGCGTGGGAACCCTGATATACATTTTCGATCTGTACACAGTGGTTGGGTAGTAACTGATTACATGTGATCTGATTACGTAGTCAGATTTCAGCATTTAAGTACTTGTAATGAGATTATATTACATTTTAACTATTACATTTAGCTTTTTAAAAAAGCCTACCACTAATAAACACTCAGAAAGTCTTCCCGTTTTGTGGAAATTCACATAAAGACCAGTCATTTGACCACTGGATTTACAAAAAATATTATTTTATATATTTTATATTTATATATAATTTATTTTTAATATTTATATATTTTATAAAGTGTTTTCTCAACATTTTAACTACTGATGAACACATTAACCTTTATCTGGGTTCTTTAACCATATTACTATGCTGTGGGAGGCTTTTGTCTTTGAAGCATGTACAACCATGTACAAATTCATCTTTATTTCTTATTTACATGTAATGCAGGGATTGCCAAAGTTTTTGTCAGCCAAACTTTTTTCACCAATATATTCACCAGAATTGACGTACCTCAGTAATTCAGTAGTTCAGTAACATCTGCATGTTCACAGTTTGCTGATGTTGGTTAATGATCACATGACATGCAACTAAATACTGTAAATGATGTAATCTTTCTAAGTGTTTTATTTTAATTGTTGTTAATTTAATTTTACATTTTAATGATTTAATTAACTGTTAGCTTTTCAAATAACTGACAAACCCCCTGCAGTTTCTTCATGAAACCCAGTTTGGAAAACCTTGATGTAATCTAATGTTTAATGCACTTTATGTTGTTAATAACAATGAATGAAACATATTTTCTTTCTCTTTGCATTTTCATATCAATATGGTACAATATCTTATTTAAATTAATGTGATACATGTGTTAGATCAAAAGTAATCAAAAACAGTCCAATTATAATACCAGAAATGTCCAACGTAATTGATTATGTTACAAACTACAATTTTTGTCATGTAATTTGAAATCAGTAACGGACTAAATTTGTAAGTAATCCACCCAACACTGTCTATACATTACATTGTTTTGATGGCTAAATTCAGTTGTAGCATTTAAAACAACTGATATTAGCTTGTAGTATTTAATTAATTTTTTTATGTAGACAAAACTGTCTGAATAATTAAATATATTGATTTTTAATCATATAAATGTGAATATAAAATTAATGTGTGTATGGCACAATTGTACTCACCATAAAAAAGAAAAGCTTTCGTCTGTGGATGGGAATGATAAGACTTGTTAACAGTGAAGAAACATCTATTCTGGCCGCACTCTCCGAGACGTCCCAGTTCTCCAGTCAGAGGAGACCACCACACAATGACGGGGTACTGGAGCTCAGAGCCATGAGGAATCGCCTGGACTCTAATATCCTCAATGGCCTGTATGTGTTTTAACTGCTGTCTAAGTGTGTTTTGCTCAAACTTTCCTAGCTGTTCAATAACCTGCAAAGAGAGACAAGCGTGAGAATACATGACAATTGATCCTGCAGACATGAAGGACGGATATACTGAGGAAGCATATAATACTGTCTGCAGAAACACAAGAGTGAATTCATCTTCAAAACAAGTTACATAATGTTTTACTTGTTAGAGAAGTGAAGAAAATTCCTGTTAGAAATGCAATGCATCTAAAACCAATAACCAATTATTATTTTACATATCAGGTTGCAGGGATGGAAAAGGGAGATTTTAGTAAAAGGAGATACCAAGGATGAGGAAAGGACAGAGATTTATCCAAATGTTAGTCAGAGACTAATCAGATCCCAAAGGCCAGCGGACACATGGCGTTGCATCTGCAAACAAGAACAACTTTAAAACCATCATAGTCCACACTTATGGTTATTTTCTGCGATATTCACTCCATCATGCGGTGGTTATGGGAGCGTTTTAAAATCGCTCGAGTGAGAACTGTACGATCGTGTCTCAAAGCACAGTGAGCTGCCTACCTAGACAGCATTCTTGGCGTGGTCTGGCACACTTCGAGTAGGTAGCATGAGGCGCGTTCATGCCTAAACATGCTACTGCATCGGAGTGCGTTCGCGACGCTCAATCGTGCTGTCTAGGTGAGACTCTTTTTAAGTTAATAGACACATTCTATAAGATCGACTTCTCAGGAAACACCGAGGAACATTCAATGTTTAGGATAAGCAAATCTTTTCTGACTATCTGAGGTTTCATTTAAGGATAAAATTAGTATTTTACCTGAAATGTCATGATTAAAAACACAAACGCAGACGCGCAGAAACAAACAGCACAAAGCTTTTTAACAGAAACTGGCCACATGCCAAACTCTGTCCGTGAGCGTACCATAACAATAACACTTTCAAATTATTTCTTTTGATGCTATGTTTTTCCCAATAGTTGCGATCTGTAATGCATGATTTATTCCTGTAAATACACTGATCCCATAGCGGCTGTCCGAAGAGCGTTTTTCCGAGTTTTAGCATCACTTCCGTTGCGCGTCCCTTTAAACTACAGACACTTCCTCTACGAAGGGAAGTAAGGGTATTCTTCACATGCTGTGGGGTGAATGCTGTGGAAATGTTTAGGTTTCTTTTCTTTTTTCTTTTCTTTCTTTATTTCTGTTTATTCTCTTTTTTATGCTCTTTAATCACAGAAATGTTTTTGCTATTTGTTATGCAACATTCTCATAGCGTCTGGTGAATAAGAGACCTGGCAAACGTTCAACAATTGTGAGTGAGATATTTCATGAATGCATTTTTTCATAAAATGATTTATTTCTTAATGGATGTTCCAGATGTCTTCTTGTAAATAAACTGGGATCTGAAGCAGGTGTGTACAGTAACCCCAATAAATATATGGACATTATCAACACATTATCAGCACGCATTACTCTAAAATATGACTGTCCTTCATTCACTTGGTCTGAGCACCTATATTTCACTGCTACACCTTGTATAAATGACTTTTGATATCAGTCTTACCAATATTTAGATACTTTTAAAGTGTCATTAATGTAAAATACTAAATCTACTGTTTTGTTTAACTAAGACAAAGACAGAATCCATTTTCATTTAAAAGGTAAAATTATTCTGTACAGGACTATGAACAAATACATATTTAATTGCCCATATTTTAACTGAGGTTATATGTCAAAATAGCAACACTATAAATTCATGTTTTAAGATTTCAGTGATTTTTATAGTTTAATTAATAGCAAATATATCTAAAATGTACATCTGTACATTGTCATTTCAGCTTTTGGGTGTTTGATCCTGTTCAATTTACACACAGTTCAGTGACGACAGCATTCTGCAACAGCAAATTTGACATCTTTCTCTCTTCTATCATGGATTTCAAAACAAACAAAACACAATGGCTCTGTTGAAGGTGGTTTCGTTAAAATTGCTGAACATAACTAGTCTCTGGTCAATAATTTAGGGGATTGACTCCCGTAATTACTCTTGAAACTTTGAATTTGTGTACGTGGACTAAGTATGAAATTCAAAAACAATAACACTAGTGCATGTGTCACAGTTGCATGTAAGAACAAGTTATAACACTAATTTTAAATCTGAAAAATACAAAATCATTACACTGAGTTAAACTTGTGTTGATGTAAACTTAAGGTGTATTGTGTCTGTTACAACAACATAAAGTGACTTAATTCATGTGAATATGAATTGAATGTCAAAAAATGTAGAAACCATCAATATGAGGCACACTGCTTGTGTGTTTTGTGAAGTATAGAGTATGTCTGCTTTAACAGATGAAGTTCACCAGGGCAAACAGTGAGTCATACCTGTTTGCTGCCATGGCAACAACAAAAATACTTTGAGTGGCCATTCTCCTTTTATGTTTTAGAAGAGAAATCCTTCTCTTACAGCATCCTCTCATGAAGCACATGACAAATTCATTGCTTTACACAAATCTACAAGGCTGTTAAACACTAAATGAAAGGTTTACAAATAGTTTTACCAATATAAATAATTCTACAAATAGTAATGCTTTAGATGTTTTAATGTTACAAATGACTTTTGTTTAATAACAGTGTCTTCAAAAATGTGTGTTTTTTTTTTTTTTTTTTTTTTTTTACTGTATCCAAACTGATTCCGGTACATGTCATATATGCTCCAGAAAGGTCAAAAAACAGATTTTGTACACATAGTTTATTTTGTGAGCTTTGTGGGCTGATAGTATATGTGAAAACACTAGTAAAACACTACAGCACTGATTGCTCACTATTACGTGATTTACAGATTTCCGTTTCCTATAATCAAAGTGAAGAGCACTTCACAAACACAATAAATTGCTACTCACCAAACAAAGAGTAATAACAGCATCTCTCATCTAATGTCTGCATCTCATTGGCTCTCACTCAGCCCACTACTGATTCATGGAAATATGTTGTTTGTGCACTGGTTGTCTTGAAACAACACACAGATGAGACATTCATACAGTTCCCACTGTAATCCTTAACTTGTAATGGTGTACAAAGATAAGATGAAATAAGACTAGATTTATTCACTGAAGGGATTTATTCATTTGTTTTAGAGATCTGAAGGCTCCGCATTACCTTTTATTGGAGTCTCCATTTTACAGTGGACAGCTATATATTTAATCATGTCTGGCAACTTGACAAATATGGTTTATTGGGGAGTATAAAAGTTAAAACATTTAGTGATTTATAAACACTTTACAGATTTTGTTTTCTTTTGTACACTAACAATATGAATCTACATCATAGTTATAAAAATGAACATGACTATGCTTTTATTTCTATTCAAACTGATGGAAACTGACAGAAAAAGATTGACATTAGATTAGATTGATTAGTTGACAGGGACATTGTACATTAATAAAACATTTCTGTAAATGTACCAGAATTACCCAAAGGCTATTTTTCATCTGTAGTTCAAAAAATTAATTAAAAATACATTTTGGAAAATGTAATAATTACACAATAGGATAAATTAAAAACAATGCAAATACAAACAATAATAGAATAACTAACAGGTATAAAATTCTAGTGTTGACAAATGTGAGTACTAATTAAACAATTCTTCATCAATTCTTCAACTGACCAAGAGGGGGAGAAGATAAACCATAAATAATTTTACACATAAAGCATACATTTGCATACTTAATCATGTTTTCCCAATTTAGCAAATTATATTTTTTCAGGATTGGACAATGTACCGATTTCTTATAGAAGACTTTAAATGTACGTTTGTATAAGGACTAATGGTTTTAGAGTCCCTGAGACCAGGTGGTTTAACAGTAAGTCATGTGGGAAATAACCATAGAATACATATACATCTTAGTTGCATCTAATGACATATAATCTCTAGTAAACTTAAAATGATAGAGATTACACTTAACCTGCTAACAGACCTTTTTAACTTGAGCTTTAAATGTAAGTTTAGAATCAATTAGTATTCCCAGATATTTATATTGAGGCACTACCTGCAGCCTCACTCCTGACACGTAAACATTCGGCTCTTTAATAATACTGTTAGACTTAGAGAAAAACATACATACTGTCTTGGACACATTTAGTTGCATCAGAAATTCATGAAACTAAGCATGTTTGCTCAAAATGAATAAAAGTTTTTTTGGAGGTTCTGGACATCGTGTTTTCACAAATACCAAAAAAAAAAAAAAAAAAAAAAAAAAAAATCAAAACATTCCTCTGCTAGAAATCTTATTATAAGCCATGGTTGGATCTTTCATCAGGACAATGATCTAAAAACAAACATCAAAATCTCCAAAATGGGTCACTGGGCACAAAATGACGTTTCTGCCATGGCCATCCCAGTTCCCCTATAGAAAATGAGTGCGTTGACCTGAAGAACGGAAGACCAACATGTATATGAGAAAAACATTTAGTTTATAACGTGATTTCCCCCCACTTTCAATTGTTTTACTTCAATGAAAGGTTGGAGTTTTTGTGAATTAAATGTCGATGTTTCTAAATGCAAATGCTGTTATTTTAAACATTTTTCATCAGAAAATACTGGAAACAATTTATCATGTTTTCCTCAAAAATATGAAGCAGCCCAACTGTTTTCAGCATTGATAATAATGTTTTTTGCGCAGCAAATCTGCATAGAATAATTTCTGAAGGATCACATGACACTGAAGTAGTATAGCTTTGCTATAACAGGGATAAATTACATTTTAATCAAATATCAACCCCAAACTTTGAACAGTACTGTATATAAACAAGCACAGTTCTCATGCCTATTTTCATCTACATTCATGCTATTTAGAGACATTTAGCGTCGCTCATCATATTAACAAATGTTTCAGAGGATCGAATAGCATCGTATGAATGTCCAAAAATTAGATTATACTCAGCATAAATGCATTATGATCTGAAAGAGAAAAAGTGTAAACCAGACTAACAGTTATCTGAGAAACCACATAGTGTAAAATGTTATTCTTTGGAAAGTATATCTGCAAGTTTATGGCTGCTGCTAATTATAACTGGAGCAAATGCATGGTTTGGATTTGGTTGCTAGTGGCAACATGTGTAGGTGGCCACAAATTTATACACTGAAGAAAGACACAAGAGTCTAATTATCAGAAGCACAATTGGACACTTAAACGAAGATCAGCGCTCTGATCTTGTTTCTGCTATTGACACACATTAATCGCACATTAAACCTGCCTTGATTTAATGGACAGATACTACTGTCCATCTTACAGTATGATTAGAACATTGCTAAGAGTGTTTATTTATAACATTTATAGCATGTTCATTTATAATTTCACTTTGGCATGAATTACAATCCTCAGTAAGATACTACATATGACATTAGACAATAAGAGCGTATTAAGAATCACAGGAGATAAGAGATATTTTGCGTACTATGTCAATTTGATTTCATTCATACAACTGAGAAACTGAAATGCAGTGTCCTGTGGACAAAAATGTGTTAATAGCTCTTTACGTTGAGGTAAACAGAACTGTATGTTCAGACATCTAGTGACTTTCCAACACATAAATGTCAAAGTGCTTGTGGAATGAAGTAAACCCACACAGATGTCCTTCCTGACATCACATGCTTCCTGTCCATTAGCTCCTTATCCCTCCTCGACTCCGTCTCCATCATCTGAAGAGCATCTCAGCAATCTGGTTTCCAAGCAACTGTTTCCAATCAGCAGAGCCCGGTTTCATAAAACACTCACTCACCCTTTTAAAGAAAGCGTGAAGCTGTTCTGACCACATCAGGTGACGCAAAAGCAAAGAATAATGCTTCGTTTCATTTGAATCTTTTGATTCGTGTTGTTAATGAGGCGCATGATGATCCATTCACATGAGGTCTGAAGTGCCATTTCACGGTGAAGTTGAAAGTGGATGAGATTCCTCCTCAAGATCTTCTTTCTTCTTCTTTTGTACCTTTTGTTCAGCCCCTCTGCTTTTGTATAATGGAATGATGTATTTGCCTCAGTTTGTTCATATGCTGCCTAATCCAAATAATCTTTGATAATAATTATGTACAATTAGATTATTAAACACATACAAACATACTGGAACCCCTAATGATACACTGAATGGGTCTACAATGAATACAATGTACTAAGAGCATCATTTTCAGATGCTCGCATTTGCCACGCTTCATGATAAAACTCAAAAGGTCTTGGAAAAAAAAACTCAAAAAGTCTTTTCCCAGTCATATTCATTGTTCGAGTTTAATATGACTTCTTTCCAGTGTCATATTTTCTTGAAAGCAAACACTGACATCAAACTACAGATTGGTTCTCTAATCATTACATAAGCATTCAGCTGTTGACAAAAACACACTGTAGAGAAGGAACTGAGAAAACTTAATTCAATGCAACCTGATGCATTCAGATTTTCTCTTTAGATTTTCAGACTTTCTTATTTAAATAAGCTATAAAAAAAGTGTTACTCTACAGGTATTTTCTAAATTATTACGATCAAACACCTTCACTGTAAAAAAAAAAAAAGAAGAAAAAATCATCACATGACTGGCAGCAACAAAACATTAAACACTAACAGATTTCTCTAGATCTCATCATTTTCACTCATTACAGACCAGTCTGACTTTATTTCTTTCATACAAAACTTATTAAGAATTAACTGAAGTTTAGATGATGTTTTGTCGAAAAGAATAAAGTGTTTGCTTTAGTTGGGCTTCTGACCATTGATTTATTAACATCAAATTTCTGGTAGTTGTAGCTGTGTGTTTCTAAGGCACATTTGTTCTAGCAAAACTTGTGAAAAAAGTTCTGATCAGAGAGAGGGGGTTTATTAACACTAATGATTCAATTATCATTTTGTCACCTGATTCATTGATCTCATCAGGAGTCTCATTTCTGAATATTTTAGCTGATAGGGTTGTGTTATTCACAGTAGTCACAAATATTCTGATATTTTTCCTTCATTATATAGAAAATTCTTTTTGACTCATACAAACATCAAGAATATGTCTATGTCGTCAAGAAAAGTATGGCTTTTTTTCAGTTCAGAGTTTGTTTATCTGAATATTTTGTCACCATTGTTGAGGTTCATACACAGATTCATGATGTCTGTGAGGCTACATGATTATGCATATATAATTTTTGCATAATGACTCAAAATATCAAAGCGGGATGGAGTTTTATGCAGTGGCATAAGTTACAATAATGCAAAATTAATGAATCCAAATAATATTTTCAGGATGAGATCTGTAAACCAGACCACTACAATGGTGATTGAACCATCATTAATAAGTAACCAACCCCATCTCTCACAAGAGCTTTAGAAATGCAGTTACAGCAGTCAAAGAAAAACCAGTGTTAAAAAGTGTCAAGAGCCCAACTAAAACAATCGCTTATCTCCACAACTCTTAACGGTAGTTAATGATTCGTATGAGAATAGAATTTTAATATCATACTCTGAATTGTTCCAAATCTGAATTATATTTTTTGGGAAAAAAAATAATAATATTGGGATCTGAGGAAACTTGGAAATATCTGCAAATTAGGCACATTGTCAAGAACAAATTCAGTGCAAATGAGAATCCTGTGTATGCTTCTACAGCTGCCTTGTGACGCTCTCACTGCTTACAAATCAATGCTTAGTGTAACTTCAGATTCTTGTAACAATCTGCAAATGATATGACAGAAGGATTTGGGGACTACTATTTGTGATAACGATCCTTTCCAATGTGGGCAAGAACTTAAGGGGGTCTCGGGGAAATTCATTGATAGATATTATTATACATCATGTAGGCTTTATAGGATGGGGATAGCCAGACAGAATTTATGTTGAAAATGCAATGAAGAGATTAGATTTACATATGATTTGGGATTGTTCTTCAGTTCACCCGTTCTGGTGTAAAATTCTTGTAATACTTGGAAAGAATGGCTGGGGTTTGATTTACCTGTGGAACTAAGCCTTCTTGCAGACAAATAAATGGAACCAACAAAGCAAAAAATGCATTTTTTTTTCTCTTCTTAAGTTTGGTTTTATATCGGCTGCTGGGATGATTTTATGCACCTGGAAATGTCCCAGAACACTAGATTTGATTGATTGGGATGATTGAAATTATCATGTGAATGTATTGTTGGGAAGACTGAATAGTGAGAGAGTAATGCAAAGAAACTGGGATCATTTCTGACAACATGTGAAACGAGACAGATGAGCAGTACTGCATAAAAACTCTTAATTACCATGTATTTTTGTGTTGATAATACCTCACTGATGATGACAAGTGGCTGAATATGTAACCAGGTGATTACAGAATACTGTGATGATGCACTTTTTTTCGTTTTTGAACAATAAGAGCAGCGACAAGCAAACAAAAAAGAAAAAAGCTGACATGAACACATTGCAACACTAAAACAATTAAACAAACAACAGCAACAGTTTAAATAATATCGTCAATCAGCAAACAAAAATGCTGTAACAGTAACTGCATAATTTATTCGTGCTGAGGTGTATGCTGGGAATTCACAAACCCTTAACATTTCAGCAGTATTGCTCAATGTGAAATCTTTCGTTCAGACAACTGTGTTTGACTAACTGGGACATTTGGTTTCAGTGGGTTTTTATGTAGTTTCAAGCACAGTAATTTATTTGTGACTCAAAAGGTCCCATCAACTGGGAACAAGTTATTTGTCACATCTTTCCCCCTCTCTTTCTTTATCTGTTCCTCCTGTTCCCTCTCTTCTTTTTCTACCCACCCCAACTCTTCTCAGTCTCCAGTGTTAGGTAAACTACTCAAAATGTAAGCAGAGTTGAAAGATGGAGGTGTTAAAAGAATAGTTTAGATGTAAACTGGCATGTCAGTAAACAACATACCAAATTACTTACATAATATTTGGACTGTAACAGCAGAGGAGAACTGGCCTCCTGGTGTTGTCTGGTTTCTCCCAATTGTGTGCAAGAAGCGTCCTGTCCAGTCCTTCACGTTCCAGCATTGTGATTGGCTTTTGTTGTCAGGCCCACCCTTCTGTGTCTTATCTTTAACATTCTCTACATCCTAAAACACTTCCAATGTAACCCGGCAGGCGTTGTTCCAAACTTGATGCTAAACGGCTGAACTGTCAGCCCTGCAATGCAATGCTGTGTACAGCAGCTTTATATGGTTCTCTTGAATATGTGGAGATGTGCTGCTGTTTTTTCTGTTCTTTCTAGCCGCATGGCCATGCACGTTAGTTTTCTGTTTTTCATGAAAATCCTAAAGAATTGTCTACTGGCTTGCTTAGCTGGGGGCACTTCATTTCCAGCGCTATCGTATACTATTTGAACTGAACTGAGCTGATGATGACATCACTGAATTCAATGATGAACTGCCTTTAACTGAAAATTGAGTGTTTACTGTTGTCCTTCTGCATCATTGACACACTATTTCCTATTTAATACTGTAAAGCTACTTTGACACAATCTGTATTGTTAAAAGCACTATATAAATAAAGATGACTTGACTTGTTCAGACCCATACAGGAGCTTCTATACTGTAGTGGATGTGATTGTTTGCCTTTATAACTCTACTTTGCCAAAACGCTAGTTGGCAGTGTCGACTACAGGAGCAAAGCGTCAACAGGAGATAATGCTGGCTGACTTTCATGTATACAAATGTGACCTTCTCCATCCAACCTGTGGTGCGTAATCAGCCTCACCGCTTTCATTAGCAGCAATCAGGCTCTATTACATTCATTTGCAGTGGATGTGAAGGTACTGCAGATACAAACATCTGCATATATAAGCTTTGTTCGTACAAGTTTTTGAAGCAGGGATGTGCAAAACCAAATGGTACTGTTGTAGCTTATCGACACTGTAAATACTAATCGATTACACTATATATTATCAGGGTTCCCACACCTTGGTTAACTTCAAATTCAAGGACCTTTCAGGAACTTTCCAGGTCCAATACCCTCAAATTCAAGGACTTAATGTGGGGACACATTTCAAGTGAGAGCAAGGTTACCTTGTAAGATTTTTTTTGGTTATATGATCTGATATTCTATTTTTTTGTATTTCTGTTTTGCATAAAACTGAAGAATATTCGGTACATCCCGTACTGTATTGTGATCTGATCTGTATAATGATCTGATATTAACTTCTGCATGGATTGTATTGAAAAGAGGAAACTTCTTACACAAAATAAATTCAAACACTTTCAAGGACCTGTATCTACAGTATGTATGTTTATTTTCAGGGTCTTGAAATTATTATTATTTTTTTTTTTTTCGGATTCACAAACTTTCAAGGATTTCAAGGACCAGTGGAAACCCTGTATTATGTTTTACAAAAACTACTGAAATCTGAATTACTGTCATGTAAATGTTCCAATTTCACCTGTGACCTGCCATGTGTTTTCTCCATCTCTGCATTCACTTACAATATGAAGACATTACGAATGACAGTAACTGAACAACAGTTGCTATATCAATGTCATAATGAACAGAATAGCATTAAATAGTTGGCAGTATATGTAATTTTCTTTTTTAATGCAATCCTGCTGCCTCTCTTGTATACAGGTACTTCTCATATTAACAACAACACCTGCATGTGCTGACTTACAATGTGTTGGCTTTTGTTAGAGGAATTAATTTGTTTTATAATAAGCTTGTACTTATTGGTTCTGCACTGATTCAGCTGATACTCGTATAATGGCTAACACTGATTAAGTGATGACCCATTTTTTAAGTGTTTGATTCATACATGAACCATTTCAGCAATGAAATGCTTTTGATCAACTTTGAGCTAAGATGTGTGGACGAAAAATGAGTGCAGATGCAATGAACGATTAAATACAGTTTTTTATTCACTGAAGCCAACATTGTGTCCCTGATCTTTGCGGGCAGGCGTAAGACACGCTCGTGCCAAGAGATCACAACCAACACATCCAGTCTTCTGAACACAGGGCAACAGGCATATTTAACAACATTTACAGATTTAAAGGAGTAGTACAGGATCACAGCTAAAAAAAGGTATTCACGATATCTGAGTTTGGACACCAAACGGTCCAACCGATGGCTAAGGCGCATTAAAACCAGCTGCTCTCCTTCAGTACTCACGCAATTGCATTTTGATAGGAGATCATACATTACAGGGTTTGTAAAAGTAAACGGACAAAGATGACAAGGCTGGAGTCTTGATGGAGAAAAACTTTACGATCAAGTTGAGTGTTGTGGCATACATCATGGTAAACATGAGCAGTTTGCACCCAGGAGATTCACAAACAAAAAGTGAGCGTTCCAGTCAAAATATTATCATGACAAAGAAAGACATTTCAGACCTCACAACCGCTTGAAATTATGCAAGCCTCACTTTCGGATGGTTTGTTCTTATTCTGAAACCCTAAAGTGCACTCGCATGCCCCTATCTTTCTTACACTTCCTGTTTTTTTGTTTAAACCGTTTTCTGCATCCTATGTGAAATAATAACAAATGTAATTACTGTTTGAAAGTACTAAGTCTGTGTAGGACGTGCACTGTTAAAGGGTTAGTGCTAGAGTTACATGTCACAGGAAACGATTTGGTCTGGAAAAGCGGTGAACATAGTAGCACATAAAAGGAAGAGTCGATCTCTTCATATCACCATTCATACTGATGACAGAGTTGTAGTATTCATTACTAAGTGTGTACTGTATATACTGCTTAAAAGCGATGCGACTTTTGTTCTAAAAGTAGCAACAAATAAATAAAAATAAACATTATCTAAGTGCTTCTGTGTTCAGAACTGGACAAGAGAAATAACACGTCGGGCAATTTCACAGCGAGAAAAAAAAAAACATGAAAAACAAGACGCAGCAACAATATAAAGTCTGTTGAAAGAGCTTGTAATAACAAAAACAGCATAGATACGAACAAATCCTTTCTATTTGTCAAATTCTAACATAAAATAATAAAGTGTCTTTAAAAATACTTCAAGTAAACAAAATGTCATAGATTGAAGGGACTAATATCTGTAAATGTGAAAAGCTTCTCATATAGATTCCTTTTAAACCTTCAAAAGTTCTCAAATAATAGATCCGGCTTTGTTGGTGTGCAAAAACACTGTAGAACGTTCATATAGTGTTCACGTCGTCGTCGTTTTTTTTTTTTCTGTAACGAAAATGACATCTTAGATTCAAGGTCAGCATCACGAAAAGCGACAATTCAGAACCGAAATGTTCCCAATTCTATTAGAAGCCTCTGTAGTCGAACAACCTAAACGTGACGGCAAAAATACACGAGCACAGACGAACTAACACGACTTTACACGAGTGAAAATGTACCTTCGGCTGTGTACCTTCAATAAAATCAACCACAGATTTGGTTATGCTTGAAAAACCTGTATAATGAAGTAACATATCACTACCCTTTATAAAGCTCTCTAAAAGAGTCAAAAGAACTAATAAAGTGCACTATAAATACTACTGTCATCTTTACAACAATAATGTTCTGAACTGAGAATTAAAAATTCAAATATATATAAGATTATAAAATACACAAAAGGAGCATTGGCTTTACACTACTGAAAAAAGCAGAAGTATACTCTTTACTTCAACAAACAGATAAAAAAATAAATGGCACAAACTGCGCGGTCGATGGCGTCGACGCCGACGCCATCTGATCCCGCAGTCTGAAATGCCGTAACTCAGCAAAGTACCTCGAAATCATCGTTAGAAAATAATCTATTTAGAGTTTCGGTCCATTGCTGCAACATGCTGGTACGATCCATTAACGCGCGCGACTAGATATTATACGGAGAATTCGGTGGTTTGTTAGTAGGTGGTTAGTACATCGGTAGTGGACTACATCCGCGACGAAAACGAAAGGCTATCGAGATAAATCCCGCATCGCATCCATGCACCGAAATCCTGAAGGATCCTGAAAACGACCCCTCTCTCTGCTGTCAGTTCAGATCCGCCGTGTGTTCGTCTATTAAAATAACAGCTAACGCTCTGAGTGAGACTATATCTACTGCCTAGCATATGTAAGTGGACGTGTCCACTTGAAGAAAATACTTCTCTTGAAGGAAAAGCAAATTAGGGGAACAGCACGATCAAGAGACAGCCATGTTCTCAGCGGCACTTCATTTTACAGTCCTGTTGGCCGAATCTAACCCTAAACCTAACCTAAGCCCTGCAGTTACCTACCTAATATTACTCAGTCATTCACTGTAAAATAAAGTGCGACCACAAAATCTTTACACGCTAACGAATAAAAAAGAAAACCACACTATTTGCTCCACAAGCACCGGCTGGTCAAGGGAGACCTAGAGATTTACAACTTCCAACCAATTGATCAATTTACATTTTACACAAATGTTTTCTGATACAACTGTCGGCAGATAAATAAATTACATCAAAATACAGTCACGCGTGATATACAATGGCTCTCTGACAGGAAGCGGAAACACCGCCTATGTAACCTTGGGTGTTTCGGGCCGGTAATCCTTCCGCTCGGACGTGTTGCGCTTGACTTTGGCGGCGGCCGGCTGGGACTCTTGGTTGAGAGACGGGCTGGACTGCGACTTCTTCAGCGCCGCGTCGCCGTCCCGGGCCGTCAGGAGCTCTTTCACCCCCTCTTTCAGGAGCTTCACGTACATCTCGTAACGGCTCTCCTTCAGAGAGAATTCAGAAAATCCATTAGACTCCATTATAATGTCATCAGCCACCACGCAGTCGAGACCAAAGCTCTAACAATAGCTCTGCTCACAGCCCTCGCTCGTACTGTAGCTTCGAAGGCAGCAAGTCAAATGGCACCTTGTGAGTGGCTCATTTAAGGCAAAACACGACAGGCAAAAACTGTTTTTTCATATGGGATTTAGGGCTATTTCGCTTCTATAACATATCTTCTTCTTCAGGTTGCTGGAAAGACAACATCCAAAATACACATTTAAGCGTTCCCTGTTACACTTTGTCTATTTGCATCTGTAGATTTTAATTACAATACCAGGGTTCCCACTCTTTGTCGGTGATCATTTTCCAGGATTCCAGGACATTATTATTTTAGTTATGGCAGGAATAAAAGACATAAAGAACGCCCTAAAGTAATGTATTCCTCTCTCAACAAGTCTTTAAAAACATACAGTTGATGGCCATGACTTAACTATAAAATCAGCTCTTCAGTATGAGCTCTGATGATTTTCAGAACCAATTTTAGTAGCATAGCAAAATAAACAAAATATATTGGAAGTTTTAAATTATTTTTAATTATTTTACCTATTTGAAAATAAAAATAAATTAAATCAGTTCATTATTTACGCTAACAATAATACTGGTACTACCATTACTGTAGAAAGGCCGGTATTATTACGTTTTTAAAATTTCAGTATCAGTGTGGTACAGAAGTACTGATAGCTGACTTCTTTTTTTTTTTTTTTTTTTTTGGCGTTTTATGCCTTTATTTTTTTAGATAGGACAGTGTAGGTAAGACAGGAAGCGAAGCTGTCGGGCCAAAGGGCACATTATACACATTATAATAGTGCTATCCAATACAACTAAACCAGGGTATCTACAGGAGTTTTAAACTTAAATTTAAGACTTTTTAGGACTGTTTTTTATACCTGCACTAATAAAAGTAATACAATATGAGCAAGGTATGACATTGTCTATTGTATAACATATTAAACTGTGAATAACTATAAAAAGCATGATTTACAGTTCAGGTTTTCACCAAAACATTTTTTAAAACGTTTTATTACATTAATTAAATGACACGTAAATTAGGGCTGTCAAACATACCAAATAAAAGTTTGAGTTTGCCTAATATATGAGTGTGTACTGTGTGTAATTATTATACATATATAAATACAAACACATTCATGTATATATTTAAGAAATGTTTACAAGTATGTGTATTTATTATAATTTTTATATAACTAATATAGAAATAAAATATTTTGTACATGACATAATTCTCTTAAATATATAATTAATTTGTGTGTATTTATACACATATGATAATTACCCACAGTACACACACATATATTAGGCAAACTTTTATTTTGTATTCGATTAATCACGTTTGCAGTGTAAAAACATTGGTTGATTTTTACATTGATCTGAACAAAAAGAGCAGGAATTATTGAAAATGCAAATTCATTTTCTGCCAGCAGGTGACGCTTTTGGATAGGCAGAAATATAGCTGTGTCACAGGTAACGGCACTACACAAATCAATGCATCACCTGACTTTGAAAAGTCCAGCGCTGTTTATGTTACGTTTATTTAATAAAATAATAGCCTTATGACGTTTAATTGTCACATTAAGCTATATAGCAATTCTATCCTTTCTGTTCCCAAATTTAAGACCTCTTGAAATCATAATTAAGACTTTCTTGTACCATTTAAGTCATTGTATGGCCTAAATGTAAGACTTTTATAATTTAAGACTTTTATTTTTAGTTTTTTAAGGCTTATATTTATAATAGAATAAATAACCTACATGTGTATGTATTTTCCATCCGTTTAACTGACATTAAACTGCATTTGAGACGTGTTGAGTCTTTGATCATTTTAGGCTACTTCTCTTTGAATTCTACAAATCAAAGAAGACTCTTTCCACAAACAGGGTTCAAAACATGACTTTAAAAGCAACTAATTTAGTTTTAATCAAATTGTCTGTGATGGACGCTGCTTAACCTCAGAAGATCTAAATATTACTATCCGAGCTGCTTTATTTTCAATTAATTTCATAGGAGGTTTTTAAGTCAGAATGCTGTTGATTTGATTGATTTGATACCTTCATGTTTTTGTTATTTTGCAGCATAACATTTAACATAAAAATAATATACATACAAACATAAAATATTTACTAAAAAAAAAAAACAACTAAATAAAAAATGTAATGAGTAACAGCATTGCATATTTAGAGTTACAGATAAAGAGTTTGTTAGATCATTTTTATACAAATCTTGATAACAGATGTGCCTAATTTGTGTAAATACTGAGAAAAAATGAAAGATAATTTGATTCGAGATTATTTAAAGTTTAAGTGCAAGGTCCATCACAGTACCTCTTATTTTCAATGCATAAATCATACAACTACACTAATTAGATAAACAACTGAAAAAGTACTTGGACACCATTTGTACTCATTTGTATTTGTGCAGAGTTCCTATATTATTTATTAGCTATGCAAGACTGCTTATGCCTGAATTCATTAAAAATTAGAAGAAGCATTTGCAAAGCACTGTTGTAAGTACGACACGTGTGCTGTTTTATTCTTCTGCTCTGACCTTAACCATCAGTTAAAGCCAGAAAATAAAACGGCTTCAGGAAACGCATTTCCATCAATTCTAGGCAAGCTCATCCCTGACAGTCTAGATGAGGAACGTGAAAGACAATGACTCCCTGTGTGTCAGCGTACGCTGAAGCGAGGGGGAAAGTACAGCAAAGTTAAACCAGAGCAAACGATCTGCTTAATTGTGTCTGTTGCATCATGAAAGGCAAAGGCGTCTACCTCAAATTCCAGGTAGTGCTCTTTCAAGCGGTACTCATCGATCTCTTTGGCTTTAACCTTCTTATCCGGCGGGTAGGATCTGTGTTCGGCTAATTCTGTAGAGACGTGCTTCAGCTTGGCCTCGTGGGACTTGAGCTGCTCTTCCTGTAACACATCAGGCACATCAAATGACCAACAGTCATCAAAGGCTTCAGATGGACACAGCACGTCCCATCAACAGCGTTTCACTTCACTCTTCAAACCCACCTGAGACATTCGGGTGGTGGTCGCCGGCAGTAGCGGACGGCTGAATTTTTTCTGAGAGCCGATGGCAGCGGGGAAAGACGGGGCGGAAAACATGGCCGCCACCGAGTTGATTATTCTAATCCAGGACTCCATTTCCTCAGGGCTCCTATAGAGAAGAGATTGTACATGTTCATATGAGAAAGGCAACGCTACAGTTGTGCAAACTCACAGGATGAGACCAGTCAGCCTTACGAAGAAATAAAAGGTCTGTGGGCAGACCAATGGAAGAGATAAAGGAGCTTTAATTGAGCTTGACTGAAGCATGAAATTAGATTTGGAGTTCAGGTCTGTTTCTCAATGTGCTGGTGTCTGGTTCTCTTACTGGGCCTGGAAGAGGAACACTCTCCAGTCGGCGGTCTTGAGTTTGAGAACGTTGGGTTTCTTCTCGTAGTCCATAGCCTTGATGGCGAGAGCATGATGCACGCTGATGGCGTTCTTCAGATCGTCCTCTGATAGGGCCTTCTCCGGCTTATACTCATCCTGCGGACGCAACCGCACACAGGACAAATCATGAACATCGACAGGGATGGGAAACCAAGGAATTTAACAAATCTGGTTCAGGTTCTAGTTTCCTAAAGTTTTTTCATTTCCCAAAGGCTTTTATTACATCTGTAAACTTTATGACTTTTGCAGAGCCAACAAAATAGAAAGTTGTGAGGTTTATTATTGTATTTTTTGTCTCATTAGTGAGATCACTGCTGTTGTTGTATATTCAGTGGTGCAGGAAACACTTTCAGTATTTTAGTAGAGTGTTCAATGGTCATTAGGCTGGTTTAAGGTCATGTCATTCAGAATCAATTTAGATGCATATATTGTTTCTTAGTGTTATGTGGATACCAAACACCACCAATCTGAGCTTGTTAATTGTGTATTTGAGGAAACAGGCAATTTAACCTGACTGTGGTGGTGCTTCATGAAAGGGGATGAATTCAGACACTGAGTTCTCAGAGAGATTTAATACACTGCAAACATATATAAAAGTGTATGCTCTACCACTGATTATAACAGGATTCATTGCTGTCACAATATCAGATTTTCTCTACACATTTATTGTGGCCAAAAGAATTCACAGTAATGCCATTATTGCTATGGCTGAAGGAATTTTCAAAAGTAAATACACAGATCATGATCACACAATAAATCACACTCAAAATATGGATATAGGCTTGTGGAAAAAGGATTGTGCTTAATTGTTTTAAATGTGTTCTTGTAGTGAACTTCATATGTCACAGGTATGTTTAAAATGTAAAACTGTACTTGTGATAATATAACATTAAAGGGGTCCTATTATGCTTTTTCACTTTTTGATTTTTAGTCAGTGTGTGGTTTGTATGTTTGGACATAAAAAAAAAATCTACAAAGTTACAAATCTCAAAGTCCACTCCAAAGGGAGATATTTCATTTTTCGGTCCATTAGAATGTCATTAAAAGAAATCCTGTCTACTGATAAAAGTAATAGCAATAAAAAGCAATAAAAGCCTCCTGTAGCGAATCGATGTGATTTTGTAAGAAAAATATCCATATTTAAAGCGTAAGAATCAATTTAATCTAGCTTGCGCTAACAGTTGCACACGGAACTTGCTTCTTTGTCAAGGTATGTAATGTCAGTACTGAAACACCGTCTAAGATGTTCGCCAATCGCAACGCAGTGGGACAGCTAACCAATCGCAACACATTTCGTTTTTTGGAAGGCCGGTCTTCATCAAACCCTGAACTAATCAAGCCATTTGTGCCAGGCTGGGAGAATTGTATTATAATAATGTGAATTATGTGAAAAATAATGCGTTTTTCAAACCACCAAGCATGAAAGCATGTTCCAGTACACCCCCAAAACAAAATCAAGACTTTGTAAAAGAGCATAATAGGACCCCTTTAATAAAAACAATAAAAGGCCACTTTGTACTTTAAGAGTACACTTTCATGACGGTTTCCCAACACACTTAAAAAAGCACTTTATGAAAATGTTAAAATAAATGTTTTACCTTGAACCTTTTAAACCATTGTTATTTAATAATTGTTTGTTGTTCTTTAAAAAATAGTATTTATTTTCATGTAGTGACTAAGATACTAAAGCACATGTAAAGTGTTTGGTTATAAATTTCTGAATTTATTTTTTATATGATTACGTTGCTTTTGGGGGAATTTTTTTTTTTTGTTTGAGGGTGAGTATTATCTCCAAAAATAAGACGCTGCCATGCTCAAAATTCCCCGATTATGCTGGTTTGTTTATGGGATATTTGAAGGAGTGATAATAATCATCCTTTTGTGAACAACATTATTATGAGGAAAATATATGTGGATGAAGTGTTTTGTATTTTCAGGATTTGTAGGAATATGTTGGAGGATTCTGTTGTTTAGATAATATAGTATATTAATATGATTTGATCGTTTCATGTAGAAATTGACATTCATTCTGTATTCTTCCTTGATGCTATAGGACCCTATTAATATCAGGGTCTTTGGCAACTGCTGATAAAAACATGTATTCTTCACGCCATAACTGCTCATCCTACTCATTTAAAGAAAGGAGGAAGCACTAGAGAAAGTACAGGATGCATCCTATAGATCAGACAGATCAGATAAATCTAAGTCTGCTTCTGTAGTCTACACAACATATTCAGCACACAGTCGGGAGATTAATGGATTTAATTAGAAAGCTTTGGCATATTTTGATTAGTGATCCTGCGTACACAATTCTTTTTGCTGATCCTCCTCTTTTTTTTCGGACTACAGAGCAAAAAACGTAAGAGATTTTTTGGTTAAATAAGATGGATAGACGCATAGGCACTAAAGTAGGCTTTTAACCTTGTCTCAGATGTGCTGCTTGTAATCATATGCATAGAAAATGTTTGTCTTTTAGGAGTAGAGTGACAAATCGTATATATCCCACATCAGGCAATTTGTTACGTTCATATGCAAATGTGATTTGGATCTTGTTGTTAGGGAACAAACTTCTATAAAGAGAATGTAGATGGATATTCAGTCTCAAGTCATATATTTCAGGCATAAAGAACTAGTTATTAAATGCTTTTTGTGAATTATTTTGATACATTTTTGTACATGGATTATGTTTTTGTGCTTATGTTTTATATAGATTTTGTGAGAAGATTTATCATTTGTATGTATATTTGATGTATATTTACAGAATTATATACATTTAGGCCCCACTTTATTTTAGGTGGCTTTAACTACTATGTACTTGCATCAAAAAATTGACTTATTGTGTTCATATTGTATTGCAAAACACTTTTGCTGCTTTTGAGGTGGGATACAGGTAAGGTTAGGGACAGGTTAGGTGGTATGGGTAGGTTTAAGGGTGGGTTAACGTGTAAGGGATGGGTCAACGGTGTAATTATAAATGTAAATTACAGAAATTAATTACAGACGTAATTACATGCAGGTATTTTTAAAAATATAATACAATGTAAAAACATGTGTACACAATAAGTGCATTGTATCAAATTATTATTTTAAAGGTACATACACAGTAGCTGCCTAGTATAAAGTGGGACCTACATTTATATAATTAAGGTTATTTATTGATGTAACCTGTATTTTTTATGTCTAAAAACGTTTCAAAGATATGTTTTCACATATATATATATAGGCTACAAACACGTTATAGTCGCATGTTTATATCATAAGTATCTGTGATAATGCCATTTTGCTTTGCATTTTGGACTTTACAGCACTTCACGATTTTTATGTAGCCTCTAATGAAGCAAAACAAATGAACAGTTGGAGAGCCTTTGCCCTATTCGTCGTGTGTAGGTCTTTTTTTCTACCTTTCAGATTTTTTGCTTGGATTCACGCATCTAGCAAAACTTTGGGACACTGAACTGTGTATACACATTAGGTGCCACACAATTCCCTTTATCATTATTTAATTACAATTAACCTGCATTTAATAGTCAGAAAACATTACACTGAGTTTGTAGAAAAAATACAAAAAAATCAGTTTGAAATGACAATGAAAAAGCCATTAACCACATCTCCTGTTTCTCTGATGGAAGTCATTTGGTGTGATTGCTGCACATGGGTAAATGGCACATCATTATCTTTAATGCCATGGAAACCTGTGGCCGTGGATACAATCAGTCACGGCACAAAACTACATGCACATCTACGGCCTTTTATGCACCAATATTTCATGCATGTGACTTTTGCATGACTGCACAGCTAAGCAACTAATGCACGTTCAAATGGAGCACATAAATAAACTATTGTAATGGGGGACGCCGGGACGCTTCTTTCTTTGACGGGCTCTGAAAAGGTTTGTCAGACCTGAAATAAATATGTGAGTGTGATTACCTCTCACATCTGAACCTCCAGGAGGAGAAATT
>JAHKKF010530615.1:0-18812 GCA_019740295.1 Labeo calbasu
TTTAGTATAGTAGATACTTTACCAGTGCTCAATTCTTTTAAAGGACTTTAAAAAAGGATAAAGTGAACTTGTGCTGTCATGACATCATTATCCTTCAGTTCCAGAACAATTAGTCACATGACATTTACAGCTAAGGGTAAATGGGTTAAAAAAAAAAAAAAAAAAAACACTGGCAGGAGAGCATGCTGAAGAAAAGCAAAATAAAATGACTCTTTATGTCATACTTAATGTCTTTATATGAACTTCTGCTGAAAAAATAATAACACAGTTAACAAGTACCACAGCACAGGAGAGCTAAAGAGAGCTTACACCTCTACCAGTCACAGCTGTTAACACCTTTCTTCATGTTTACACAGGCAATGGTGAGTTTTATAATAACATGTCATTTTTGCTCAACTGTTAGCTAATGTCCTTAGTGCATGCTCATTTATATTATTAATATTACCTCTGTATCTTCCAGAGAAACTCTCTGTTAGGGCTCCATGTGGAGTGAGCAGCCCACATAGCTGTCATCCATTTTGTCCTCTTGAGCCCCTCTGACCAGCCTCATCCATTCTTTTATATTCAGTACCGATAGTCAGGGTAAAATACTGTCCAGTATGGGCACGTGTGATGTATGTTAAGCACACAGACGTGTTTTCAATAACATGTGATGTAGATATTCAGCTATTAGCCATGATAATATCTGATAGGCTCAGAGTCAGTTTAAAATATTCTTTTAAAAGCAGCACACCTTTTGTCACAAAACAACACTCACAGAACAAAATTCTCACGTCAAAACGAAACAAAAAATACACCAACATGTTACAGCACAGGTTGTTCTTGAATCTAGAACCTTTACCGTCCTCTGATCAATTCCAAAATCAAAGAAAGAAAAAGAAAGAGAGATAAATCTGCCATAATGGGCAAAGTGTGCAAGGCGCTCATGATGAGAAATGTAGATTTCAGTTGTAGTGCTTTCACAAAGTAAGTTCAAATAAAGCCATGCAACAAATAAGAGGGATTTGGGGGGCAGGTAAAAAAAATGCAAGGGATGGACTTCATATCCCAGAATGCCATGGACAAAATCCTGAGGAACGGGAGGAAGTGGGCGTGTCTCAGGTCTGGTCCAGCCATTCAGCACGTTTAGGAGCTTTGCAGGTGTGAATGTCGACAGACTCCTCGCAGTCTTTGCACTCGACGGCGCAACACCATTTAAACTTACACTCGCACTTGGTGATGCGTTTTATGCGTGTGGTGTCGTAGCCCCGCCCACAACACATGACCTCGCAGCCGTCGGTCCCCCGGGACGTCTTATTACAGACACGACCAGCAGTACCCAATGAACCTAGAACGCAAAAAAGCGAAAATGATTACTTCCTCCGTTTTGGAAGTTCAAACTCGGGGCACCATAGCAGTCCATTATATGGAGAAAAATCCTTAAATGTTTCCCTCAAAAAACATAATCTCTTTACGACTGAAGAAAGAAAGACATGAACATCTTGAATGACAAGGGGGTGAGTACATTATCTGTAAATTTTTGTTCTGGAAGTGGACTTCTCCTTTAAACACCCTCATTGAGGTTTTTGTTATCTATTAGATGTGCATTTTATTTAATTTTTAACTTGTTTTTTTTTTAAGAAATAATGTACTAGCAGCTCATTACTGGAATATTATCTATCAAGTGCAAAACACCCGTACAAAAATAAATATGGAAATTTCCTTCAAATTTCCAAATTTCCTACATTTTACGGATTTTATTTAGTATATATAATACAGTATATATAATATTATATAATGTATTAAGCCCACCAAAAAAAAAAATAAAAAAAATCATCAAATAATTTAATCATTAAATTAAATTAATTAAAAATATAATTATAATCTTACTAAGATACATTTAGAGTGGTAAAATATATTTTTATGTATGCACCCTGGTCTCTCATTATTAAAACCTTACTATAACAATATTCTTGCTACCATATATTTTTTTAAATATTATAATTCATTATAATGACATTTATTTATTCATATAAATTTTATTAATATATTTAGTATGCATATCTGCTTAAAACTTCTACATTTGTATTTGTTTATATTAGTATTTTTAACCATGTTTCACGGAAGGCTATTAACAAATAAATAAATAGAAAATAGAAAATTTGTAAATGCATATTTCTTGCGATCAATAAATTACCATTTTGTTACATATTTTATTTTATCTACATATAAGATTCAATGGAAAGTTTAAAAAGTAAAGGTTTATTGGCAAAGATGGTTTCATAAAGAACCTCGAAACTCCATGGAACCTTTCAAATGCGGGAAAGGTTCTTTATAGTAGAAGAAGTTCTTTAGATTTTTAAAATGTTCTTTAAAATGGTTCATTTAAGAACTGTTCATTGAAAGAATTTTTGGGTTATTTTATGGCATCACCACAAAAACTAAAACCTTTGGAGCCTTTATTTTTAAGAGTGTAAGTCAGGATTACAGTCCGGGTTGAATAATTTAGTCAAAATATTGTTTGACTAGATACAAAAAATTATGTCTGTGAAATAATGACATAAAACAACTTCTATGAACAGATGAACTTTGAAATACAGATGCAGAAATACACACTTAGAAATAAAGGTTCTTAATTGCCACTGATGGATCCACGAAGAACCGTTCAAATTCATGGAATTTCTCCATTGTACAAAAGGTTCTTTATAGTGGAAAAAGTTTCTACAGAATATTAAAATGCTCTTACCACTAAGAAAAAAGGGTTCTTCTGAAAAAACGTTAACTGAAAAGTAAACTGCGCAACCTAAAATACGGTAGTATTGCTTTCTTTTTATTTGATTGTTTTTATTTTTAAGAGTTTACTTGCTAACATTCTCATAACACAAAGTAACAAGGAAAGTAAGACATACATAATCAGGTTGGTGTTTTGGTGAGTCTGTATGTTGTTGTTTCGCAAGGTTAAACACACAGGGGACAGTGATGGTCCCAGTCTTAAAAAAAAAAAAAAAAAATCTCTGCCTGCCCTCCGGCCATGAGAACCAGAGAGTGATGGTTGTGCTGGCAGCTTTGAAAGAATGGGATTTGAAAAATGAGCCTGTTGTATCCTTGGGGTGCAAATTCCACTGGGGTGGTGGTGCTGGTGGTGGTTAGGGGGTAAGCGCATTGACCCTCTGAAATCACTGAGCTGTGAGCTGTCTGTCTGACCCAAACACACACTCAACCCATCACACTGATGCATGAGCTGCAGTGCTGATCTCAGAAAGCAGAGAAACACCGTCCTAGCCAGGTGACGTGGCACGTTTCCAGTAGGTACATGCTGTCTAAACTATTAGTCGGCTAGTCAGTCTTAAGAATGTCCTGGATAATTAGGTAGTGTCAACGTTTCTTATGAGGTGTTCACATGTGTTCTAAATAGGAATGAATACAACAGAATATTTAACTGTTTCCTTACATATCACCAATTAAACACAGGACTTTTGCAGGTAATCCAGATGATACATGCAGAGGTGTGTGAGAACATCAAGGATTAACAGAGCAAAAAACTCCCATCCCACCTCTTCTGACCCTGTCAAAGCCTCTGTTGCCCTTTTTACCCTTAAGGTTTATGGTTAGGTTTAGGGCAGGGCAGGTGTGAGAGTCAGTTTACCTCAGTTTCTGAATCCTATTTTTCTCTACACTATCGAGTCATGTAAAAATGAACATGGCCTACTACTATGGATCTCAGGAGTGAGGATCCTCTGAGGCTTGTAACAGGTGACTCAGCCTATTAGTCTTGATAAATTAAACACTTTATAGTCTCTCCTACACAGGATATTCCAAGGAACTGATAGTAAATTATGGTTTTTCATTCAGATTTTTGACGTTCTGACGTCTGGTATGACCTAACTCTTAATTCTGAGAAATCTGTTAACTTTTGACATTCGTTTTGTTAATACTGAGTGAGTCAGCAACAGCTGAATTAACTATTTGTGTCTTTAGTAATGCATGAGTCACAGATTAGTTTACTGCTACTTACAATATTACTAAATGAGTTTACACTGCTTGTAAGGCATTGCTGTACTGATATTCTTTAAACATTCAGGCTTAGTTTATTCTAAACTCTTTAACCCTCTTAAAACTATTTAATTTTTAAACAACTGGACAATTGAGTCAACCTGCATAGCTTAACATTCAGACTTTGTGTTGTAGATAATGTCATCCTTAAAGAGATAGGCTACCCAAAAATGAAAATTCTGTCATTAATTACTCACCCTCACGTCGTTCCAAACCTGTAAGACCTTTGTTTATCTTCAGAGCACAAATTAAGATGTTTTTCATGACATCTGAGCTTTCTGACCCTGCATAGACAGCAATGCAACTGACACATTCAAGGCCCAGAAATGTAGTATGGACATTGTTCAAATAGTCCATCATCAATGGCTCAACCTTAATTTTCTGAAGCTTAACAACTTTATTCAACGATTTCTTCTCTTCCATGTCTCGCATGCATGCACAATGCATGCGTATGGTGCTGCTGGCTTCTGACTGCTGACGCAGATTTCTGACGTAGAACGTCCATCTCTTAATTTATTATCTGTATATTCTGCTTCAAATAAGTAAGGCTGGGCAAAAAATTGAAAGTGATCCTCTCTTTCGACATCTTCTGACATGTTTACAAAGAATGTTTTATGTACAGTGTACGTCGCATCTGCTTGTAAACAAAGCACGGCGCATCCAGGTTCTACATCAGAACGCCAGCTCCTGCGTCAGCAGCACCACATGTATGCGTCATGGTATTCTCGTGAACGAGGTTGATCCACAGATGTTATATGGACTATTTTAACAATATCCTTACTACTTTTCCTGGCCTTGAACGTGTCAGTTGCATTACTTTCATGAGGGTGAGTAATTAATAACAAAATTTTCATTTTTAGGTGAACTAACCCTTTAAGTCATTTGTAAACTTTGTGCTTTTTGAGAAATTCATGCTGTCTATTTAGGCAATAGGGGAGCAGGGAGCTTACTGGGTTTTGAAACCCAGCTTTTAACACTCTGTTAGTGCCTTGCAAGCAGTGATAATTCCTTGAGGAAATTAATATTTAGTTATTTTGTGTTTTTTTGTATTTTCTCTTTCTTACCTGCAGCTTTGTCCATGACGCAATAATCAGGTGAGTTTTCGAAGTACACCAGGTCATTTTTTGTGGCTTTCCTGAAGTCCTTATTGGCTACTGTGAATCCTGTCCCATCTTGGTTCATGGTGACCTCGATGGCTCCGTTGTATTTCTTGCGAAGGTAATCTCCTGTTTTACGGAAATCTGACATTGCCAACCAGCATGTTCTCAGAGTGCACGACCCACTGACTCCATGACATTTACACTCCAGCTTCATAAAGCGCTTTACAGCCTGTAAAACAGAGAAACCAAGAACATCTCTAGTTTTGTTTAAATCAAAAGTTTACATACATCTTGCAGAATCTGCAAAATGTTAATTATTTTACCAAAATAAGAGGGATCATACAAAATGCATGTTATTTTTTATTTAGTACTGACCTGAATAAGATATTTCACATAAAAAAMAYWTWTATATATATATTTATATATTTCCACAAAAGAAAATAATAGTTGAATTTATAAAAATGACCCCATTCAAAAGTTTACATACACTTGATTCTTAATACCGTGTTGCTGCCTGAATGATCCACAGCTGTGTTTTCTTGTTTGTTTGTTTAGTGATGGTTGTTCATGAGTTCCTTGTTTGTCCTGAACAGTTACACTCTGTGCTGTTCTTCAGGAAAATCCTTCAGATCCTACAAATTATTTGGTTTTTCAGCATTTTTGTGCATTTGAACCCTTTCCAACAATGAATGTATGATTTTGAGATCCGTCTTTTCACACTGAGGACAACTGAGGGACTCACATGCAACTATTACAGAAGGTTCAAATGCTCACTGATGCTCCAGAAGGAAACACGATGCATTAAGAGCCAGGGGTGAAACGTTTTGAATTTAAAGATCAGGGTAAATTTAAAAATATTTTGTCTTCTGGGAAACATGTGATATTTAGGCAAAATAAAAAAGAAATGTACACATCTTCATTCTGTTCAAAAGGTTACACCCCCGGCTCTTAATGCATTGTTTTTCCTTCTGGAGCATCAGTGAGCATTAGAACCTTCTGTAATAGTTGCATATAATCCCTCAATAATAGTCCCTCAGTTGTCCTCAGTGTGAAAAGATTGATCTAAAAATCATACAGTCATTGTTGGAAAGGGTTCAAATACATAAAAATGCTGAAAAACCAAAGAATTTGTGGGACCTGAGGATTTTTTCTAAAGAACAGCAGGCAGTTTAACTGTTCAGGACAAACAAGCGACTCATGAACAACTATCACTAAACAAAAAACACAGTTGTGGATCATTCAGGTAACAACACAGTATTAAGAATCAAGCGTATGTAAACTTATGAACAGCGTCATTTTTATTAATTCAACTATTGTTTTCTCTTGTGTACTATATGTAAAGGACTTCTGTTTGAAATATCTTATTCAGGTCATTACTTAATAAAAAATAACATGCATGTTGTATGATCTCTCTTACTTTGATAAAATAATTAACATTTTGCAGATTCCGCAAGGTGTATGTAAACTTTTGACTTCAACTGTATATAAACAGGTTATAGAACAATGTCAATGCGTCAATATTCATTTGCCAAAATCCTGCGCTGTTTACTTGTAATAGCTGTTCATTCGATATGAGATTTTACAAGGTTAGTTGTATTATCTTGAATGTCTATAAGCTCACCATTCTTCCACAGCGGTTGTTATGAAGATTCATGAGTGCTCGTGCGTCTTTCACAGTCCGCTCTTTTGCATCTACGAATGCTTTGGCGAACTTTATCCCATAGTTGATATTATCACTGCAGCCACCCCAGTCAAACTCTCCCCGTTCGTCGCTGGCTCGGCCGCGCTTGTGGGGGTCACAGTTGCAAGTCTTTAGCTCTCCCTGACTGCAGGCGCGTGTAATGGCGAAAACCACTCCTGCCGATGAGATCGCATATACGAACGCCGCCTCACGACTACCTGTGAAGACAAGAATCATGAAGCCACAACACATTCAGGTGTTTAATCAAATAATCACAAACACCTATTTTCACCCTCTGCTCTCATATAATCGCAAAACAGCACCTCTGATTTGTCCGCTAGAGATCTGCCCATAGCAGCATGACTAGTTCCAGTGTGAGTGTTTTGTTTAAATATTAGTACAGGCCTAATCCCTCCAGGGTGGCCCATTCTCTGCTAGGATAAATTGTTTGAAGGCTAGCAGTCTGATAGTGAACTGCCACAGTTATATTCTAACCTTAACCTGCTATTTCTAAGCGTCCTGCATGTTTGGACTCATATCACTCAGACTGATTCCTTTAGCCTGACTGAATGTAAGTACAAAGAATGTTAATCATATATTCCTCTGTAAAATAATGGATATTTACTCTATATAGTGTATTCTGTTCTTTTGAACTTTCTACTCAACAAGATATACTGAAAAAATAATATTAGGCAACTGTTTTCAAGACAGCTACTAATATGTTTTTTGAGCACCAAATCAGCATATTAGAATGATTTCTTAACGATCATGTGACACTGAAGACTGGAGTAATGACTGCTGAAAATGGAGTTTGCATCACAGGAATAAATTACATTTTAAAATATATTAAAATAGAAAATTATTTTAAAATGTAATAATATTTCACAGTACTGTTTTTGAACTGTAGTTTTACATTTCTTGCATTTTTGTGATAGGTAAAATGTTCCTATTACAGTAAAATGTGTATAATCACATTAAATTAATAATATTATATGGGATTATTTAAGGACCAAAAGCCAACAGAGCAAAAAGCTTTTACTATACACTGTAAAAAAAACAACAACAACAAAAATTTGTTGAGTCAACTTAAAATAATTTGTTACCTTGCTGCCTTAAAATTTTAAGTTAAGTCAACTCAAAAAAAGTTTAGTCAACTTGAAATGTACAACTTAGATATTTGAGTTGACTAAACTAAAATTTGGTTTGTTAAACTTATAAGATGGGTTTGTTACCCAGCTGCCTTTTATGTTGAATCAACTCAAATAGTTGTCACTTAGTACATACTAATACTTAAAACTTAAAATTTTAAGACAGCTGGGTAACAAATTATTTTAAGCTGACTCAACAAATATTTTTTACAGTGTACATGAGAGATGTGAAGAATGACATTTTTAAAACCTTAACTATATCTGCTAAATGTGGAGTACAGTAGCATTTAAATATCATTAAAGGTATCTATATTCTAGTGTATATAAATATTTTACACAGAATTCAAATATTGTTTTAATGGAGTATTTTATTTTAGGACCCCCTGCCCAGACCTCCACGTAAAGTTATTCTTCTCACGCTGATCTGAAATCGTTTTCAGTTTCCCGCTGCGTGAAGTACAATGACATCTGGAGGATATCTGTGTTTGAATCGCTCCATCATTCATACAGATAGATATTCTCTGAAGAAAAATAGATTTTTTTAATAGTACAGTTGCTGTTTATAGGAGAATCCTCTCTTGGCAAGCGCTTCAATTCTAATTCCATTTCATAAACTGAATACGCACAGTGCTGCGAGAGTCTGTCCGGCTGCCAGAATCATCTCTCCAAACATTTACATCCACTATGCCTGTTTATGTGGTAAAGAGGCATAGAGAATGCTGGAGGCATGATATTTTCACACAGGGATCTCTGGAACGCTGTACGAAAGCCAAACAGAAAGCACATTTACAGTGCAGATTTCTTGAGTAAACTTCAGGTTCAGGCTGAATTAAACGATCCTGCGGGGTTTCGTCTGTTTATCACACCTGGCCAGGGATTTGTGTGAATATGGCTTCATTTTCCTCTGAGATCCGAGTTGTTTCATTAATATCCCACAGTAATAAACAGCAATGGACGTGTCCAAGAGAATAACTGTTTAAAATGTCATTATTCTATTCTAATCCATACTGATATACTGTGGTGACACTACAGTATGATGATCTACATATTTACCATATGTAATGTGTGTATCTAGGGGAATGCACACATACATACACACACACACACACACACACACACATCTCTGCTCACCAAGTCTGCATTTCTTTAATCCAAATGCATCATGATTCATATTTTAAAATGTTTTTATTTATTTATTTATTTTTTGAGGGGGGGATTATAGAAATGAATACTTTTATTTAGCAAGGATGCTTTAAATTGATCAAAAGTGATGATGACATTAATAATGTTACAAAATATTTCTATTTTAGATAAATGCTGTTCTTCTGAACTTTCAGAAACCTGAAAAAATCTACTCAGCTGTTTCAATAATAATAATAATAATAAATGTTTTTGGAGCAGCTAATCATAATATTAGAACATTTTCTGAAGGGTCTAAACAAATATAAAAAAAAGTATATTACAATAATAATAATAATAATAATTTAAATAATAATATAATAAATATATATAATAACATGATACAAATAAAATATAAAAATAAAATCTAATATATAACAAAAAATATAAAAATAAAAATGTGATTTATTATCATTATGGCAAAACTGAATTGTCAGCATTTATTACTTCAGTGTCACATGATCCTTCAAAAATCACTCTACTATGCTTTTTTTTAGCTAAAAAAAAAAATTTAATACTGAATACTGAAATGTTTTTGCTGCTTAATATTTTTGTAGAAACCATGATACATACTGGTAAAAAGTTTGGGGTATAATATATAATATAATACTTTTATTAAGCAAAACATTTACCATGCTACAATATATTATTTATATTTTTAATATTAATATATAAATAATATTATTAGTAATATTTCAAATAAATGCCGTACATTGAACTTTCTGTTCTCAAAGAATGGTTTCCACGAAATATAAAGCAGCAATAATGTTTTTAACATTGATAATAATAAGAACAATTATTAATAATTGAAAGCCAATACAAATTGAGTACTAAATCAACACATTAGAATGATTTCTGAAAGATCATGTGACATTGAAGACTGTTATTTTTACTTGAAATAGTATTTCACACTATTACTGTTTTTACGGTATTTGTGATCAAATAAATGCAGCCTTGATGAGCGTAAAATATATTTTTATATATATATATATATTTTTTTTAAATCATAATTATTCTTTTTTTTTGCGATCGCCTGCAAAACACATACTGACACATTTCTAGCACTCACTGCGCTGTATGACTCTTCCAAAAACGGTATGGTCTCTGTCCAGGGCACTGCAGTTCCAGCGATGATGACGGAATTGATGCTGGCACTCTCGAATCCACTCTTTAGCCCCGCCCCCTATCGACTGCATGATGTCTGGATACTTCTGACACAACTGCCTCTGTTTATTCACCAGCCCGGGAATATTGTCACAAATCACACGGGCACCAAGCGCTCCAATGTACCTGAAACAGACACAAACACAGAGGCTTAAAACCTGATTCTCTCCAATCAATCACAGCACTTTTTGCCAGCTGGTGTACTCTGTGAGCCACTTCCATTCCAAAAGTGCTGAATTAGTAAACATTCAATGATTACGCATTGTCTGACGCCAAAGAATCTGATGATTAAGTCTGATCATTTCCAAAATCTTACCACTCATTAGTGGAATTTCAGAGGGAAGTCTGGCAAACTGACATTCGTCATAAACAGACATTAACAAACCAACCATTATTTATGATTTATTTGAAGGCAATCGCATAATAAGTGCAACATCAACAGTTTTGGAATACATTTTTGAGCTCTAGATGATAACCTTGCATTTTGAGGTAAGATCTTCTGTTTTTAAGATGATCTGAACTATATATTGGCTCCACTATTGCTCACTGTGTTGTCAGATTTGATTCTACTTAATCCAATCAGAAAAGTGGGGGATTTCATGAATTATGATGCATTCTATCTCTCTTTTACTCTCTGTACAGTTTTTACCCCCATTCTGATGTTTCAATCATTCACTGTTCAATATTTATTTGTCTAACGGCAAAAGGCATAAAATCCCTCTTTCTCATACACACCCAAACTGTATCACATTGAGCCTGATCTCAGCATTCACACAAACACGCACTCGCTCATGTCAGACTAAAGAAGGATTAGTTCTAAATATTTGAGTCTGTTAAAATGAGCATTTCGAATGAGAAATGAAGGTTGTAGCTTTGAAAAAAATCTTTGTGAAAGCTGATCAACCTTTTTATTATGGCTATGTTCCTCCCACTCCAATGCCTCATTTGACTGTGATTATAGGGCTTTATCGTCCCCTGTGCTTTGTGTTCGATAGAGTTTGGAAACACTCTCTCATACACACACACCAGGCTGGTCTCAAACACTGTGGTGGTTTGCAGGTCGGCTTTACCAGCAGCAGTAAATCATTATCCAGGACCGCAACCACATGCTGTAAAAACACAGTAAAATCTGCTCTCATTTACACTGCATGTCTGTGTGTGTGTAGTTAGGCTTGACTGGGTAAAGAATGTACGACTGTAGTAATTTGTTGCTTCTATTACCCAAATAGTGGGTCAAAACTCCTCTCCTCCCTATTTCTCTCTGTATCTCCCCATCTTTGTCTTTTTTCAATCACATTTTCTCCTTAATGCAGATTAGACAGGAAGTTAGAGAAAACAATTCTCAGGCCCTTTTGATGGAAGAACATCAAAACACCCCTTTCAGAATCTGCAAAATGTTAATTATTTTACCAAAATAAGAGAGGTCATACAGAATGCATGTTATTTTTTATTTAGCACTGACCTGAATAAGATATTTCACACAAAAGACATTTACATATAGTCCATAAGAGAAAATAATAGTTCAATTTATAAAACTTACCCTATTCAAAAGTTTACATACACTTGATTATTAACACTGAATGATCCACAGCTGTGTTTTTTTTGTTTTTTTTTTTTTGTTTATTGTTAGTTGTTCATGAGTTTTTCAACATTTTTGTGTATGAACCCTTTCCAACAATGACTGTATGATTTTGAGATCCATCTTTTTACACTGATGCTTCAGAGGAAACACAATGTATTAAGAACCAGGGGGTGAAAACTTTTTGAATTTGAAGATCAGGGTAAATTTAACTTATTTTGTCTTCTGGGAAACATGTAAGTATCTTCTGTAGCTTCTGAAGGGCAATACTAAATGAAAAACAAATATTAATGCATTGTGACTTATGTGAAATATCTTATTCAGGTCAGTACTAAAAAAACAATAACATGCATTTTGTATGATCCCTCTTATAAATAATTAACATTTTGCAAATTCTGCAAGGTGTATGTAAACTTTTGACTTCAGCTGTATAATTTGGGAATTGTCAGAATTTACATGTGCCATAATGTCACAGACTTTATGTATGCAGATTGCAATATGATTGGACCATTACAAAACTAGCTTGTGCATCATTTAGAAATGAAATGAGAAACTAAAATTCATATGACAGTCATTTTTAACTAAAAAAGCAAAGTTTGTCAAGACATGTTGACCTTGTTTTAAAGTTTGAAGGTCAAAGGTCTTACAGATAGATAGATAGATAGATAGATAGATAGATAGATAGATAGATAGATAGATAGATAGATAGATAGATAGACGCTGAATTTCTTTAGATTCAGTACATTTCTGTTGGACCAATTAAAATTCCAATTCAACATCATGTGGGGTGTGTCCAGTTTTCATTTCTGAATTTTGTCCAAACCTAGAACAAAAGGTCAAAGATGAAGTTCACTTCAAAGGACACACACGCAGAGTTTTCTATCAGTGTGGAAGTCCAGGGCAGGCTTACGTCTGGCTTCATCTGTGTGTGTCTGTGAAATAAGTTCACTAGTATGAGACGCTAACAGGCCGCCCAGTAGCTTAAGAGGATTCCTGCTCTGTCTGCTTATAGTGATGGATGAGCAGATCAGAGGGAGAGAGAAAGAGGGAACGAGAGATCCCTTTCTCTCTGGCTCTATTGAGCACCTCACATTGGGAATGTCAGCCTGACTTATTACACCACAATAGTGACAAAGGACTTGCTTTCCTCTGGTTTCTTTCTTTCTTAGTTCTACGCACATCATACTTAACATGTAATTGATTTGTGAGCTATTAGTAAGAACTTTAACCCTTGATCATGTAATGACCGCAAATGATCTTCAACAGAGACTGCTATATATACTTGGTATAATAAGCAAAACATTACATTGCTTTTTGTCTTCTTAATAACGCACACAACCACATGCACATATGTGAGCAATGGGCATGTGGCTGATTTCTTCATGATTGTTCAGGCTCATTGCACTGTAGTCATAAGCTAAATGTGTGTGCGTGTGCATCTAAGCAGGAGGCCTGACACACATTGCAGTTATTTCATTTATTCCTCTGTTATTGGCTGGCACGACACCTCAAGCACACCATGAAACCCAGACTCATAACTTTGACATAATGATGTGCAGGGCCTGTTACTATACATAAGCACAAGCTCTGGGGAAAACCCCATCCCTCGTGAGACTTTCTAAGGGGGAAGAAACGCGTGATTTGTGTGTTTCTAGAATAATTGCGTTTTAAATGCCAATATCTTGGTGGGGAGAGCGGTGAAGCTGCGTTCCTGCACCAAGCGCGACGTGTGTGTTCATTTTAGTACTTGAGTCGACTGCCATCTTCCGACCTCTGTCTGCCCACCACCAGGGTGCGAATTATGGGGAGTTTGGGGGGTCCGAGACCCATAATTAAGGCTTGAACCTCCCCAAAGGAAATAAAAACATATGGTTGGGGGTCTCAAAACTATGTATTCTTACACAAGTATAGGTCTATAGATATTTCAACAGCGTCTTCAAACAAAAAAATAGTATTTTAGTAACCACAAAAGTTAGATTACAAGGTATTCAGACGCCTGAGAAGATAACTATAACAACAGCTGCCCGGGCGCTTTCCGTCAGGATCCTTAGGGGCAAAACATCACTTTTTTTTGTTTATTACTTTATTATATTTACATATGATAAGTAAACAATAAACAGAGTTTTCTATGAAACGTTTTTACGTTTAAGTTAGCTAATTGCTAGGGGTGCCAAGACATTCGGCTGCGCAATCAACATATTACTGACAGAAATTGTTTTAAAGTCAAATACCCTGAAACCAGCCCTACACTTTAAATTACTGTTAATATGCATATGTTATTGAAAACATTGCTCCAAGGTTTTAAAACTCTGTTTTTCATTAACCTCTTCTCCATGTGTTTTAAGAGTAAAAGTGCAATACACTACATACCTCACTTAAACGCAAACCACTGTTATTCAAAAGTGAACTATGTAAAAACTAAAAGAATTGTACCTAATACTGAACATTTGCAAAAGTTGACAGCAGCTCAGTCACCGAGCAGAAAAAACGCCCGGCTTCTGCGCGTTTGTGTGCGCCACCGGCGACGCGTGGGGATGCTGAACGCTACTCACCACCAGGACGAGTCCACGCGCGGTGTGAGGATGAGCAGGAGAAACAGGAGCGCGCAACACAACCGCGAGGACGCACGGGGACCGTAGGATGAGCCTGTGCTGTTTTTGATTATATGTCTTAATCCTGAGCCTCCGGGAGCAGCGGTAGATCTGTTGAGAATCCGGGGCGACCCAAGAACTTTACCGCAGCCAAACATAGTTGAGCGTGTCCTCCAGCGGTGATGAGAAAACGCGATTCTGTATTGTAAGAAACCGGTATAAAGACTGTTTAGGTCTGCGGGGACCTGCTGGAGTTGGGATTGCTGATGTAGAGCTCCGTGCGGACGATGCACGGACCGATATCATGTATCTGCCCGGATATTAGCGTGTGCCATATAAAAGTATTCCCCGAAATCTGGCAACCGCAGCAGAAATAATCCAAGCCAGACGGCAGGTTCAGAGAGCGCTTTCTTTTCTTTTTTCACCTCCTCTTGAGAACAGATGAAGTCTTGGTGAGGTACAATTTGATCGGAAAGAGTGCCAACTTTTCCACTTTTTCTCTCCACGTTTTGCGTTCAGGCAGGGCTGTGAAACACGCGCCTCTCCGTTTTTCCATTGGAGTCTGCGAGCGCTGATAGCAGACTGCGCGAGATAAACCGGGGCGATGAACTGTGCGAACTGCAGACCGAAGGGGTGGGCGACGGGGGGAGAGAGAGAGGGGCGATAGGAATGTTGACAGCCCGCCGTCTCTACGCTCTTATTGGGTAGAGCTCTCAGAGACCGGAGCCCCGGGGAAGCTTGAGCTCGCTCGGGATACGCGCCTGGTCAGTGGAGACGCGCGCCACACTCCTTTCACCTGCTGAACGACACGCAGCATCCTCATTTACACACCAATCTGGAGTTCACGCTCATAATTTCACAAACACAGTAAATATTCGTGATATCGGAGAAAATAAAACAACACAATTTTAAAATGTATTTTTAGAAATTAATTATTATTAGCAATAATATCTATTTATTAGATTTAACTACATTTGACAATGACCCATTAATGATGATGTTCAGATGGGCAGTTCACCCAAAAATGAAAATTCTGTCATTAATTAGTCAACCTCATGTCGTTTAAAACCCGCAAGACATTTATCTTCGGAACACAAATGAAGATATTTTTGATGAAATCGGGCAGGTCTCTGGCCCTTCCATAGACCGCAAGAGTACTACCACGGTCAAGGTACAGCAACGCAGTAATGATTTCGTTAAAATAGTCCATGTGACATCAGTAGTGTCTTTATAATTTTATAAAGATACGAGAATAATTTTTGTGCGCAAAGAAAACAAAAATAACGACTTCGACAGTTCTTCTCCTCTGAGTCACCGGTGCCATGATAGTATTTCATGTACCACGACGCAAAAATAAGGTGCAGGGCATGTGTGTTCTACGTCAGCAGCACCACGGCATGCGTCGAAGTCCTTATTTTGGTTTGCTTTGCGCACAAAAAGTATTCTCGTAGCTTCGTAAAATTACGGTTGAACCACTGATGCCACATGGACCTTTTTAACGATGTCCTTACTACTTTTCTGTGCCATGAAGGTGGTACAGTTGCTGTCTATGGAGCAGTGTTGCCAGGTCCGTGGTTTTCCTGCGGAACTGGGCTACTTTAACACTGTTGCCGCGGGTTGATGTACGAAGTGACCCCAGTAATATCATATTTATCCCTTGAAAAATGAATTTACCAGGGGAATCCAGACAAAAATGTTTATTTCACCAACGCGATTTTTAATAGGGAACACCCCTCGAAACACGATTGGGCGGATTTTGTTGTGAAAACCTGGCAACCCTCCTATGGAGGATTGTGTTCTGAAATGAACGAAGGTCTTACGGGTTTGGAACGACATGAGGGTGAGTAATTAATGACAAAATGTAAATTTTTGGGTTAACTATCCCTTTAAGGTATATAAACTTGAATTTTAATTTTAATGAGTTACAACATTAAAGTGTGTATTTTGGGGATGCCATACAGTGACAAACTTCAAACAATATTCAAATATTCAATGACTGAATGACTAAAAGTCAGATATCTACTGTTTTCTAAGCATTTTTTCTCTCTCGAAGGATATTATGCAGTTGCAAAACCCATATTATGATCGCAGTATCTAAAAATAAAACACTTACAATCACATATTTTAATGCACTCAAGCCTGCAGCGTTCGCACTGATTGTAGACGCAACTGCTAGGCCTTTATCATCTGGAGAGATGCGCGTGTCTGAATACACAAGCTTGTGTTTACAGATAAGGCTGTAGAGCTTGCACGAGTGCTGCTGTGTATAAACATCGCGCGGATTCCAGTTTCAAAACATCACATAGTTGCCTGTTGTATGACTCCGTAGATAAGTGAAGCCGTTCTCTTCATTAATTCAATGTGCAGGAGATCTAATTCCACAAGAGTCTGTCTTACCTGTTAGAATTATCACAGCATCCTACGTTTAAATGGCTGCAGCTGCACTGTTTAAAGCACAAAATATAAAGCCAATACCCTGTTCCAGCAGTAGCAACTTCAGCTCCCGATGAGAGATCTGCAACACCCAAGACTGCACTTCTGTAACACTTCAACAAGCACTTGAAAGTGAACTGACGCAGAAATAGGCCCAAATCCCTGCTGGAATTGAAACTATTAGAGTTAAATGAACAATTATAATGTTTAGCTGTAAATCCTAAATTAGGCTAATCTTCTTGTCCTGAAATTTGCATTTGTATTTAAACTTTAGCCCCTTAGATGCTTTTTTCGACCTAAAGCTGGCATGGCTTACAGTCTGTGAAACAGAGAGGCCTATCCAATGAACGTGGAGGAGAACATATCAGTTCAGATGGTGATTCTATAAAAAAAGAAAGTGAGAGAGGAATTTGCCAGCCCGTTCCAGTAATTTTTAGTCCAGAAACATGTCATTTGAAGTTCTTACTGAAGCAATTTACTTCATATTACTGGACAGAACAAGGCATCCTCTGAGTTTTTTCAAACTTAGACTATAAAAAAATAAATAAATAAAATAAAAATGTTTGATCTGCAGATTTTTGGTTGAGTACACCTGATAACAACAAAGGCTTTTCCAGCATCTTTTGCATAGTTGACCCCTTTCCAACAGTGACTGTATGATTCTGAGATCCATCTTTCTACACAGTTGAGGGACTCATATGCAACTATTACAAAAGGTGCAAACATTTACTGATTCTTAAAAGAAGGTAACATGATTAAATTTTTTAAATAGCCTAATTAACATTTTCCATATTCTGCAAGGGGTATGTGTATGTATCTATCTAAAACGTACATGCATAAATTAGAGCAATTCAAATTAACAAGCACATTGTTGTAATACTGAACATTGAGGTTTGGCTGCATGCAGAATGCCATAACTCCATGTATGAGATCAGCTCACAGTCATACGGTGTGTGTGTGTGTGTGTGTGTGTCTTTCTCTTTCTGACTGCTCTATAATAGACAGAACACACACTCAAGGTGACCACAGGGTACAGGAACACCTGAGAGAATGAGCTCACAGTTTATTTCGGTACCTGTGTTTGAATCTGTAGCTGTGTTTGTGTGAAAGGTCCTAACTCTTCAGTGTCGTCAGGTTTGGCTCTGTTTCAAGAATGAGGACACTGTGAGTGTCCTCCTGCTTGCCTGCTCAGAAGTCCACCGCTGGTTATTTTAGAAAGGGGCTCCGGGAAACACTTACCTGATTATAAAACCTCTTCCAACTGTTTAAAGTCCGTGTAAAGGTAATTCTGAGAATTTTTCTAAACACATTATAAATGTTATATAAATGTATTGCTGAAAACATGTTTCAGCGACTGCATTGTGGAGTTAGACCGTTGAACGCTGTTTTTCTCCATTTTTGTGTTCAGGATTTTTTGGACGAGCCATCTTGTCTTGAAGACGCACTAGAGTCACTTGAGCATGACCCCTCCCTTAACACTATAATAACTATAGAGCGCATTAGCATCAGTGGCTCGCCTACAGTTTGCTAGCTAGCTATGTCTTCATCACATAAATGCATTTTACCTGTTATATGGCTGTGCAAATCCAATTAAGTAACTAGAGGGAGCGTCCATTGCGGTATTTGACAGTTAAGATAGGCGGCAGCTTTCCCGCAAAAAATTTAGCTGGGTGGTTAATAACACATTTTTTTAGAGGTGTGACAAACTCAGAACACATATTTATCAGAACATATATTTTACATACATTGCTTTTAAGTTCTTTTAATTCTGTACTGTATTTCCTGAAAAGTGTTGCAGACTTTGTGAATTCTGATCTAAGATTGTGTGAAATTGCATTTATATAAAGTATATGTTATGAGCACATGTTCTGAACCCTTGTTTATCTTATTAAATGGCACTTTTTT
>JAHKKF010530616.1:2337-20534 GCA_019740295.1 Labeo calbasu
CCTTTTGCAGCCAGCCTCTAGCGGCCAGTCGATGAATTGCAGTTTTAGTCACTTCCGTGTTGGCTTCAACAGGGAAACCGGGAGGTTGCCACTTGGTCCAAACCCCATCTCATTTTTCATCTCAGCAGCCGTTTATGAGCACTGTTTATTCATATTAAACATTTAAGCTAAACGTTTTTAAATTTACGGTGTTCACTACGTCTCCGTGCTCACAACGTCCCAAACACAAATAATTGTAATTTTTATTTATTTATATTTATATTTTCATTGTGCTATCTGGGATTTCGGTATGGAGTTAAAGGGTAGGATTAAAATTTTTTGGAAGCATTATATGACATTGTGAGTGTATAATTAGTACCGGTTATTGTTTTCTCATGTCATCCGTTAGAGCGTTTGGACCCGGAAGTCACGGAAGAGTTGACGCTTGACATCGGACTTTTTCTGCTATTATTTAAATATCGATTTTTAAACTATTTTTTAAACTGTATGATTGTCGTTATGATTATGACGTGCCTTATCCTGTAAAATGCTTTTTTTTTTAAATCCAGGACACTGCTGAGTAATTTGTTTTCCGTCACAGTTTATCATTTATAAGTTATTGTGGCAGTTTAAAAGCGTGACACTTTCCAGTCTACCTGTGGTGGTAACATTATTTGTTCTCTTTATATACTCTCTATAAAGAAATTTCCTGCTATGAACATAAATGTTCTCAAAGTAATATTCAGGATTCAGTACAATATTCTATATTCTCTAAAAGCCTCAAGCTGATTTTCTTTTTGCAAGATGCTTTTCTGTCAAATAGTCATTCACACTGTTCCAAACAAACACCAGCTGTGCTTCCAAACTACGCTTATTTACAATGTTGTTCTGAATGCTTGTTATTAAGCTTCAGATATGAAGATGCATTGATGTGGAGCCATCGATCCACCAAACCAGCCAACCGTGGGTCAATATCTCTCAGCAACGATGCCTTGTCCATTCATCTGAAAATCTAGATGTAAGTGGGTCATTTTTAGGGCATATCTCATCACCTGACACTGGTCTGATGTCTTTCTGATCAAAGTGTGAAACTGAGCTCTTGAAAAATGAAAATGCAAGCCATGTGGCACTAGACACAGTCATTGTAATCTCTCATTTGCTGTAGCGTCACTGGAACTGCTGTCAAGCTAAACTCCGAAGACGTGCGAAAGCAAAAGAGCCATGTTTGATCGTAATCTGTGAAAAGACCATGTAAGCGATTTGATCACCAGCAGGGGAGTTATGTGCTTTCTGAAACCTGAAGGGAATGAGGGGTTATGTTGATTTTTAAACCACTGTACTTTGCTCTACTGCGTAATGGCTTTTTGTTCTAAAAGCTCTCCATTTGGAATCACTTATAAAGATTTAATGAGCATTAATCTAATCGGCATGGGAAGTCTTCATGCTGCCAATAAGATGCGAAGTGTACAATTGAAACTGCCGCAGTGACCATGCAAGTCTCATTTGGTTGGCCTAGGAATGAAAAAACACTTCTTGAAAACTATTTTTGATCTACACACTCTTAAAAATAACAGTTCATTATTGGAATCAGTTGTTATAGTAAAGAAAGGTCTTTTTAATAATTAGAAACTTGTAATAATTAGAAATATATGGTTATTTAAAGAACTTTTCAATTAAGAACGTTTCACTCAAAGGTTCTTTGGGGAACCTAAACTTGATCTTTCATATGACAATGGCTGTGAAAACCTCCTTTTTGGGCTTTTATATTTAAGAGTGCATGAGCCGTTAGTAAAAAATGTTTTAACCTCCTTGAAACTTCATGTCTATATTATTTTAGTTCTGAATCAAATTACTTCGAAGATGTTTGGATATTTTTCCCATCTTTGTGGACTAATAGGCATGTCTGTCCAGAGGGCGATCTAATAAAGCCATTCTATGGTTCCTGGTTTGTTCTTTAATTTAAAAACATTACTAATAAATACGAGAGAACATTTGGTTTCTGGCTTTCTTTTTTCTTTTTTCTTTTTGCTCTACGAATCCTAAAGACTGTTGTGAATGGATTTTTAGGCAAATAAGAAGCTGTAGTAATACAACTTACTGACTTGTGTGAGTTGCAATTCTGTGGTTATATTGAGTGAATGAATTGTTCTATTTTACGAATCCTATTCATGTTCCTGAATTGGCAGTGCTGAACTAATCCATTCATTCACCTCTTTTACAATAGATGACACACAAGTAGTAGAGTGAAGATGACTATCTTTCGTCAGACCCTTTGTGCTCCAGAGTCTGTTAAACTGTCACATCTTCTGCTCAACATTTCGTATAGACAGAAATGATTACTAATGCTGACTGACCCTGACCAGTTGAATGTGTCTGTTGCTTTCATCTTTTCCATTTTCCCCCTCTGTGTCCATTCAAGAGCTGTGTTTGTTTTTTCCAGTGTTCCAGTATAGACATATTTCTGATACTTTCTTACTCTACAGTCATGTCTGATTCCATACCATATTTAGAGGTGTTCATGTAATTTTGCGACTTTAGTCTGTTTTTGAAAACAAAGACTATTCACATTCAGCAATGTATATTAATTAATTATACAGTTAAGATCAAAAGTTTACATACACCTTGCAGAATCTGCAAAATGTTAATTATTTTATTAAAATAAGAGGAATCACACAAACTGCATGTTATTGTTTATTTAGTACTAACCTGAAGAAGATATTTCATATAAAAGACGTTTTCATACGCTTGATTCTTAATACTGTGTTGTTTACCTGAATGATTTTTTTTTTCCCTTGTTTGTCCTGAAAAATGCCCACTGTTCTTCAGAAAAATCCTTCAGGTCCCACAAATTCTTTGGCTTTTCAGCATTTTTGTGTATTTTGAAGCCTTTCCAACAATGACTGTATGATTTTGAGATCCATCTTTTCACACTGAGGACAACCGAGGGACTCATACGCAACTATTACAAAAGGTTCAAATGCTCGCTGATGCTCCAAAAGCAAAAACGATGCATTAAGAGTCGGGGGTGAAAACTTTTTAAATTTGAAGATAAGGGTAAATTTAACTTATTTTGTCTTCTGGGAAACATGTAAATATCTTCTGTAGCTTCTGAAGGGCAGGACTAAGTGAAAACAAATTGATATTTAGGCAAAATAAGAAAAATGTTCAAAAGTTTGCTCTTAATGCATCACTGTGAAAAGATGGATCTCAAAATCATACAGTCATTGTTGGAAAGGGTTCAAATACACAAAAGAGCTGAAAAACCAAAGAATTTGTGGGACCTAAAGCATTTTTCTGAAGAACAGTGGGCAGTTCAAATGTTCAGGACAAATAAGGGGCTCATGAACAACTACCACTAAACAAAAAAAAAAAGAAAACACAGCTGTGGATCATTCAGGTAACAACACAGTATTATGAATCAAGTGTATGTACATTTTTGACTGGGGTAATTTTTATAAATTCAACTATTATTTTCTCTTGTGGACTATATGTAAATGTCTTCTATGTTAAATATATTTTTCAGGTCAGTACTAAATAAACAATAACATGCACTTTGTATGATCCCTCTTAGTTTGGTAAAATAATTAACATTTTGCAGATTCTGCAAGGTGTATGTAAACTTTTGACCTCAACTGTAAATGTTTTAGTATACACTAAATGACACACAGTGGCCCACAACTATTGTTTTTAGTGAAACTGTACATATGGTTGACCCTCTGACAGTCGTTTACATATTTAAAGAACGGATCACCCAAAAATTATATTTTTTCGTCATTTACTCATCCTCATGTCATTCCAAAAATAACTTTCTGTAATCTATGGAGCATTTGTCCATACTGCAGCATTCTTTAAAATATATATTTTTTTGTGTTCTTGAATCTGATTTGGGGTGAACTATCACTTTAATATTTGCTTGATTGTGATGTGTCTGCCAGTGGTGATTGCGTGCCTAAAAACCTTTTGATTGTGCACTAGGGCAAACATGTTCATGTAACACTTGGAGTCCATTGAGTCCAAAAGAGTCCATTGAGAATCAACTATTATATCTGCATAGAATTGCTGCATGTGCAATGGTGCCTGGAATCATCATCTTTTTATATGTGTGAAAAGTAGGTCTATTATATATTCACAATAATAATCCTAAATCATAATAGTGCAGACTATCTGCAATATATCAGAGGAAAGTACTTGTCCTGTATTCATTAAAAGTTATTATACAGCATAACTCAACATTACAATGCACATATAATAATGATTCTGACATTGTTGTCATTTTTGGTAAGTATTCTGTGCTGTGATAGAAGTAGTGTAGTCCTAATCCTTGCAGTGTGAATTCTGGTTCTGTAAGCCTGCCCATGTGTCATCAGATAAGTGGGATTATTGTGAATATGTGATGAGACTATGAATGTGCTTCAGCATCACTGCTGTGAGTGCTTGTCTGATCTGGTGGTTTATTACAGTTATGATTTTACTTTTAATATACCACCAGTGGATTGTTATTACATTATTGTCGAAGTAAATGTTTTATCTCCATTTTTGAAGGGGCTTTATGTATGCATATGGACAGATAAAACATTTACAGTTACTATTAAAGACCTCAGGGAGACTGTTCATGGCTGCTTGGCCAATAATAGCAACTTGAGAGACTGTGCACCGACTTCGGTGGTTTACAGAGACACACATTTTTATAATCACACGGGTATGACAGAGGTAATGTGAAGGAGGTTTATGAAGACACTGCCTATGTCCCTGTAATTCAAAAGGCTTAAAAAATATACTAAATAGTGTTTTTTGTGTGTGTGAAAATCTAAAAACACACCTTTTTTTTGAGGGGTAGGTTTAAGGGTTGGTGGCAGGCGAAAGAAAAGACAGAAAACCATTACACCTATGAAGAAATCGCCATAAACCACCAATACCAAGTTGTGTGTGTTTGTGATTATTTTACTGTTATTATTCGTGAGTATGTATTTCTTTAAGTAAAGCCCCATTTTGTTTGGTCTGGAGAGAAGCTGAACCACAAATGTGCTCTGCTCCAATGAGAATCCACCAGTCCGTGCATGGCCTCAGACCATTGCATGACATACTCCTGTGGCTTTGGGTTAGTTCTAGAAAAGATATTTATCATAGTTATCCATTCTTTTCATGCAGAAAAAAGAAGAGAATTACACAATAATTTTGGCTGTTTATGGAAAAAAATAAATTGTTCAATAAAGTTGTTATTTTTGTTTTCTTTGCTTAAAAAGTATTCTCATGGTTTCATAAAATTAAGGTTGAACCACTGATGTCACATGGACTATTTTAACAATGTCCTTACTAACTTTCTGGGCATTAAACGTAGTAGTTGAGTGGCTGTCTATGCAAGGTCAGAAAGCTCTCAGATTTAATCAAAAATATCGTAATTTGTGTTCCGAAGATGAATGAAGGTCTAATGGATTTGGAATGACATGAGTAATTAATGACAGAACTATCCCACATTTACATGAGACAGGTTTTTGTGTGTGTGTATGATATTCAGGATTTTTTTTTTTTTAAATCTCACACCAAATTCCCCCAAAAAAGTTTTTAATGACCCTATCCAACATGTCTTACTTACTAAAGAGAGGATACTGTGGAAGAAATATCATGAAATATTTTGGAAAATATTTTATATTTGGTATTTACTGTGCTATTTGGTATTTAGTCTGGAAAAAAAAAAATGATGGTCTGGTTTTCCACTAGACTTGTGAAGAGATGCAATTCGGTGACGCAAGTGCCAACATTAATCTCCCATTAGCACAGCATCTGACCTCATTCTTATTGCGTCTATTTACAGGTCAGAATTAGATTAGGATTATTTTAGTATATAAATATATTAATTTAGAATAGCATACTTCTTAAGTTTTAAGTAAAGTAAAATATAGCATCATAATGTACTTGTATCTTTTTAAAAGAAGTTATGCATTCTTTTTAAATTTTAAACTGTACAGCATAAAATAAGTGATTTGAAATTCTGCACTCTAAAAAATGCTGGGTTAAATACAACCAAACGCTGGGTAAAATATGGACAAACCCAGCGACCCAACCTCTGGGTAGTATTATTATTTAACTCAACTATTGTTTAAAAATGACTATATGGCTGGCTTAGAGGAATAGTTTACCCGAAAATGAAAATCTGATGTTTATCTGCTTACCCCAAGGGCATCCAAGATGTAGGTGACTTTGTTTCTTCATTAGATCACAAACGAAGATTTTTAACTCAAACCGTTGCAGTCTGTCAGTCATGTAATGGCAGTCAATGGGATCCACAGCTTTGAGAGTCAAAAAAACATACACAGACAAAACTAAATTAAACCCTGCGGCTCGTGACGATACATTGAGGTGTTAAGACACGATACAATCAGTCAGTGCAAGAAACTGAACAGTATTTATATAATCTTTTACCTCTGATCCACAGCAATGTCCAACTGTCCTAAGCACATCCACAACAGCCCGTGCGTGACGCGTCAATGTGCTCTGGCATAGAAGACACATGAGCAGAAGCGATCTGTCGTATACGTCACTCATTGTTTACACAGTGCAGAGAGCTTGTGCATACGACGGCTACTCAAAATGGTAATTACTTGTGCTTATCTTGATTGTTGCAACCGATTTAAAAACTAAAAGATTATGTTTGCTTGTGCGAACTCACTCGGGAGTGTTGACTTTTAACCGACTCCCAACTTTGACATGTCACGCGCCGGCTGTTGTGAACGCGCTCAGGACAGTTGTTGAACACTGAGGTGGATCAGAGGTAAAAAATGACATAAATATTGTTCAGAATGCCCTGGGAGTAAGCAGATAAACATCAAATTTTCATTTTTGGATGAACTATCCCTTTAAAGGAGAACTCCACTTCCAGAACAACAGTTTACAAATTTACTCACCTTCTTGTCATCCAAGATGTTCATGTCTTTCTTTCTTCAGTTGTAAAGAAATTACGTTTTTTGAGGAAAACATTTCAGCATTTTTCTCCATGTAATGGACTGATATGGTGCCCAGATTTTGAACTTCCAAAATGCAGTTTAAATGCGGCTTCAAACAATCCCAAATGCGGTTGTAAATGATCCCAGCCGAGGAAGAAGGGTCTTATCTATCGGTTATTTTCATTTTTAAAAATACAATTATATACTTTTTAATGCCAAACGCTCGTCTTGTCTTACTCTGCTTGAACTGTTTTTGTTCCCGTTCGTGACAGTTAGGGTATGTCGAAAAACTCTCATCTCATGTTCTCCCTCAACTTCGAAATCATCCTATATCGCTGTTTTACCTTTTTTGTTAAGGGTGTTTGATCTTCTTTGCATGTTCACTTTGCAAAGACTGGGTCGGTACTTCTGCAGCGATGTAGGATGATTTGAAATGATTTTTCAAGTTGAGGGAGAAAATACGATTGGAGTTTTTCGACATACCCTAACTGTCTTGAGCCAGAATACACAGAGTTCATGGAGAGAAAGGCAAGACGAGCGTTTGAGATTAAAAAGTATTTAAATTATATGTGAATCTTTGTTTTGGAAGTCGACTTCTCCTTTAATGAACCCAAAATAGGCTGTAAATTAAAAATCAGACATATGATTACTAGAGGCACCAGTAATAATCAAAAGGTGGATATTTATTAATAAGCAATATAAAGAAATGTGTATTATTTAAAAATACTAAACTTGTCAAGCGGTTAATAATTTATTCAATTTATTAATAACTGTTCATAATTGTTAATTTCCAACCTATTTTGGGTTCATTTTAAGCAAGAAATATAGTAACTTTTGAACAGTAGTTGAGGTAAATAAAACTTCTCTAAAGTTCCCTTCCCTAAAGGGTCAAAACAACACATTCGCTGCGTTTGGCTATATTTAACCCAGCATTTTTAGAGTGTGGTTGCCTATAACTAACAAAACAAAGATTTGTAGAATGAGGGTGAATTGTTTTGCATTTTACTTACATTTCAAATCGCATCAAATCAGCATCCATTGATTTTCCTGTGTTACTTTTATGTGACTTCAGAAGCGCTGATGTTATCATCCGCACCTTAAGCTGTTGCCTAGATTGATGTTCTGCAAGCAAAGGCAGGTTTAAGAACTACTGCTCAATGCGATTGTGACTGATTCTGGCCTGTCAGAATGATTCAAGGGAAGTGATTTGACCCCTGCAGGGGTTGTGTTGACCGATGGGGGTCTGCTGAACTGCCATTTACCTCCTTGAGTGCAGGTGTGTGTGAGTGGCCGGTCTTCTACGGCATCAAACTGAGATATTTCTTTGTGCTCTGAACTGGAGATCACAATGTCAGTCTGTTTTTTTTCATATCTCTTCTACAAGTTGCACCAACTTTGTTTGGACTAAATATTCTTGTTGGCCCAAAAATAACAATTCTCATCATCATTTACTCATCCTCGTTTCGTTCCAGAACTGTATGACATTTATTCTTCTCTGGGGCTTAAAAAGAAGATATTTTGGTAACCAAACAGTTTCGATTCCCATTGACTTTCTTTGACTTTGTAGTTGTATGGACAGAAAAATACAATGGAATGTTCACTTTTGTTACCAACGGTCTTCGAAAAATCATATTTTATGTTCCATGGAATACAGAAACTCCGAAATGACAGAATGAGGCTGAGCAGGCTAAACGATGCCAGAAATGTCATTTTTGGGCGCATTTTACATTTAATGATGGCATTGTGCAAATACAAATTTCTCACAGTTTACAATGTTATTTTTAATGTTAAAACAGTCTGTGGTGGTTAGACCTAAAATAACAATGTAATTTTTTGCGCTACTTTAAACTATAATACTGCATGTTAATTGTGATTATGACAGATAAGTGTCCAAAAATGTTTAAGTATATTTTGTCTGTAATAAGCACTCTTTTTGAAAGTATGCAAAAGTGTACTTCCTTTTCACAAGGGTAAATAGATAGAAAGAACTTACACTAAGTTAGAATTTTGTGAAATGTGCATTAGTATATAACACAAACAGAAATCTTTCCACATAGCCCTTAAAAAAATAGATTTCAAATACATTTATTTTATACTAAGTATAGTTCACGTCTATTAACATATTTACTGACATATCGTTCGAGGCCTACTGATATAAAAATGGTAATTAATCTTTATTTGGAGTACTACTTGTGCACAATGCACATTTCTTAATATTAAGCCTAAAATATGTTTTAATGTCACTATTGATGAGGATTGTATGATTTTTATATAATATTAAATTATATTGAATCTTTAAGTGCAAAATATTCAAAGTTTACCTAAAGTATATTGCAATAGTTCTACTTTAGCACAATTAAATATACTTCAGTATATCTTTAATTGGACTTCAGCACTACTTTTGCACAATTAAAGTACAAAATTAGTTGTTTCAGTTTAGCAGACTTTAAATATACCAGTTTAGTAAACTAAAAGTACAAATGTACACTATGTGTTAATATGTTACTATGTAAAAATGTATACGTTTTTGGACCCCACTGTATGTCTGTGTAAAACAACATTTATGTTTCATATTAATGTAAAATAAATAATCTGACAGACTAAAATGACCGTTAAATCTCGTGTTATGTCATACTGGTACCTTAACATACTCGAACACTTGTCTAATTGGAGTATGTAAGGTCGTGTCACTTCGTTAATTTCGTAACAATCGTCTGTGTGTGTATGAAATATAAAGGTGTGCGAGTAACAGTTAGTTCAGTCAGGCTGTCACAGGGCTACTACATTGCATGCTGACACAGTTTTACTGCCACGCGTTCACATACAGTGAGCACGACTGAACAGAATCTGACATCTGTACAGCCTTCGCTCTAATCGCGTTTAACGCTTTTATCTCCGGCTGAAAAGTCTTCTGGTGTGTCGCTCTCTGTCAGTTCCGCGAATGATGATGAGCGGCGCCGTGCGCTCAGTGAGGAAGGGCATCTCGTGTCCGACACAAGACCCGAACTGCACTCGCATCGTGGAAAGCCTCTCCTTGTGGAACAACTCCGTGATGAGCGCGTACAGGCTGGTGGATTTACCCCCCACGACCACATCTGTGAGTCAAACATGTTTTTCCAAGCTATTCCCTTTAGTCTTTCTCATCTTTTCCTTTGCATATGTTCAGGTGTAGACTGTGTGAAAATATGTGGCCAAATGCTTTAAATGTTTATCTTGCTGTGCAAATAGATTTGGCTTTGTTTGGTTCCAGTCACATTTACAGTTTTACAATATCAACATGTTGATATGTGTGCAATGCTAGTTATGTTTATGTTGTGCTTTTGACTGGACAGAACAAATAGCATAGACCAAACACATAGGATATTGTAACTGTTGTAAGGGTGCTTGAAAAGTTAAAGTCCGCATAATTATGGTGATTTATGCAAAAGAGAGAGATTTTGGTAGATTTTTAAAAGAGAACTCTCAGCCCTGAGATTTTCTTCTTGATGCTACATCCTTTCTGAATTTAAGAACAGTTTTGAATACAATGTCTGTGTGACATTTAAACAATGCACGCTTTTCAACTTTTTTCAGGTGAGGTTTATATTTTTTAAGATTTAAAGTTTATAGCAAATGTTTTTTGCTTCAGTTTAAATACTACAGTAATGCATTTAGAAAATGTATTTCTGTGACATACACTACCAGTATAAGTAAGATGGTAAGACAGTAAGATTTTATTTTTTAATTCTCATGCATCACATGCATTTATTTCATCCAAAATACAGCAAAAGCAGTAATATTGTGAAATTTGTTTACTATTTAAAATAACTGCGTTCTATTTAAATATATTTTAAAATGTAATTTATTCCTGTGATCAAAGCTAAATTTTCAGCATCATTAGTCCAGTCTTCAGTGTCACATGATCCTTCAGGAATCATTCTAATATGCCAATTTGCTGTTCAAGAAACATTTTGTTTCAGGATTCTTTGATGAATAGAAAGATCCAAAAATCAGCATTTATTTAAAATAAAAAGCTTTTGTAACATTATACACAATACCATTCAAAAACTTGGAGTCAGTATTATTTTTTTTCTTTTTTGGGAAAGAAATGATAGAAATTAATACTTTTATTTAGCAGGGATGCTTTAAACTGATCAAAAGTGATGATGAAGACATTTATAATGTTAAAAAAGATTTCTATTTCAGATAAATGCTGTTCTTCTGAACTTTCTATTTATCAAAAAAACCTGAAAAAATTCTACTCAGCTGTTTTTAACATAATAATAATAATAACTGTTTCGAAATTACATTTTAAAATATATTCAGATAGAAAACAGTTATTTTAAATGGTAAAAATGTTTCAGAATTGTACTGTTTTTGGTGTACTTTGGATCAAATAAATGCAAGCTGTGTAAGCAAAATTGACTTCTTTAAAAACATTAAAAATCTTGACTGGTAGTCTAAATATTCTCTTCTGGCCGAAAATCCATCATACCAGTGCAAGCTTAACCATTGTTTGAAACAGCTGGTTTGTCACTGGTCTACCAGCCTTAACCAGCTTGATCAAACTCTTAACAGGTTGATTTAGACCCCACTGTCCAGTTTTGATATTTAATTTATACCTTTCCAAGCTATTCTAATAAGATATATACATATAAAAAAAAGTATACGACACCTTTCTGGTCTTAAAATTCGTACCTTAGTTTAGACTGTTTTTATGCTACTGAGTCAAGTCAGGTGCATTGCATTTTTCTCATGAAATCTCAATTCTTAAACACACATGACTGAAACTGTCCTCCGCTGTTAATCACTTAATTTTACCATATATGGCTTGAGTCTGTGGTTTAAGCCTGAAGATGTATTTGTGAGGTTAAGTCCTTGGGGTTTTCACTGTTGAGATAATTATTTAACACTGAGCTATGAGAGGACTTCTGAAGGCATGTCAGTGCCACAGAGTAGTGCCATTGAATTACATATTTATGCTAATTGGGTATGTCTTGGGGCTGTTTATGTTTTTCTGTTATATGTTGCATGTTGATGTCTCTTTCTCCCGTCATTAAATGAAGTGAACAGATCTGGACTGCTACAGTCTCTGCCACATGACACAAAGCGTGGAAGATTTGTACAGACATTCATTCAGCCAATAAATAAATATTCAGTGCCAGTCAAAAGTTTGAAATAACAAGGATTTGTCTTTTTTGAAAATCAAGATAAATCTTCAACAAATGTCTTGTTCCTATTTATAATACAGCATGTCTTAATCAGTAAATGAGATCTGAGCTATACTAAGCTAAAATAAATTAAATTTGCTAAAAGAAAATTATGAAAGTCATTAATTTACAGTGAAACACATGGTTTCAATGAAATTATGACTTAATGGACTGGGATTTGAATTATTTTATTTTATGTAATTCGTCTACAAATTTAGCAGGACTAATTGACCTAATCTCTGTTGCCACAATGTTTTAGCACAAAATGAACAGAGGGGGGTGCTGTGTTTATATCCTGAATCTGTATTTGGGTGGAATGCGAGCCTTAAATAGCGCCCCAAAAGCTGTTACTGTAACAAATTACTATTTGAGCTCTCTGAAATTATTTTATGTAACTCTGAGCCTTGTTTAGGAGGATACATTTTTGGGTCAAATGGGATTTATGAGATGATGGTGAACCAAATTTGCATTAATCATACACAAGCACTTGTGCTTGTGACCCGTCAGTAATAAAATGTGACCCAGAAACCCACTGACACCCCAGGCTGATAAGATGTGCGTATTTCCAGGCCATAGTGATACAGATTTAAGGTTGTCAATAACTTTAATGGGTGTTTAGCATCATCTTACGCATTTGTTTTAAACTGACAGCAACAAAACTAACAGGAAAACCAGCTTCACTGACCATGAAGGATTAGGATAAAAAAAGATGCACTGTAATCATGCGATTATGATATAATCATATTCAGGTCCATGCTCACATATTGACCTCTCAATGTGTTCATTTCCTCCTGTTGATTAAACTACTGTGAGCGTGGACTGTTTTGTAGATATAGGACAGTTTGTTTGCTTCAGGAGAGTTTGGGGTACCAATTTGTGTGGGTGCAGAAATGTTTATTATTATGAAAACTGTTCGTATTGTAACAACATTCTGCAAGTGTCTCATAGGAATTTATTCACCGTTAACAACGTTAAGAAAACACATTAATTGGCAGATTTTTTTGGTAATATATTGTGCAATCAAAACAAGTTTATCTACCAACTTTGGACAAAATTAGCATGTCTTTTAACAGTGTTTCTCATAGAAATGCAGCATTGTCTAATTTGCGGAGGAAAAAAAATGTCCCCTAGAGAAGACAGCGGGACACAAGTGGGACTAAGCAGCTCTGGGTAGTGTAGAGAAAAAACTTTTAGATAAAAGAGTGGAAGGTACTGGCAGTGTGTGCGTTTAGCTGAGCTCAGGCAGCTTTGCTTTCTAACTGAGCTAAGTAATCATGGTAAACAAGCGCAGTAGCATCTGGAGCGCAAAAGAACATATATGAAGGACAGCTGTGAACATCATGTGAATTACAGTACATTCATATCTCAGTTATTTGGATCAAGGACATAGCAATCATGCACAGTAAAGTGTTTTAAAGAGACACATGTTCTTTTTTTTTAAATATATAACAGTAATAATATATTACACTCCACTTGTTCCAAACCTGTACAGGTTTTCTTCTTGTGTTGCACACAAAAGAAGATATTTTATAACAGGTTGGTAACCATACAGTTGACAGTAGCCATTAACTTGCATAGTATTTTTTTCCTTACAGCTTGGGGGTGAGTAAATGATGACAAAATTGTCATCATTTTAATTTACAGGAATCTGAAGTATCATAAAAGATCTAAGCCTAATTAAAGTCCTTTAGAGTTGTAATGTTATAGTAAATGGCTGATGCTTCTGTTTTCCTTCACATTTGCTTAAAATAATGGTGTTCTTTTAACTGGGGAGTCAATGTTTTATCATTCATTTAATTATTTGTAGGACCCTCTGAAATCTGTTGTATTTTTTTTCCATATTCCGTTTTTTCCGTTTTAATTTTTCAGAATTCATTTTTTTTTTCCTTTTTTTTTTTAGATTTTAATTGTTAAATTAAAAAATATATATTAATCAAAAAGCATATCTAAATTATTGAAATCATGAAAATTCCACAATTTAACAGCAATTTATTAAACGTTTAACAAAAAATATATTTTTAATGTCCTCTGAATGTTATATTTAAGGCCCTATATGAATATTTTTTTTTTCTCAAATTCAGTTTTATGTTGACCAAATTTTCCATTGATCTTTTGGATTCCATTTAAATGGTTTCATTAAATTTTACTAATCACAAAGATCTCTAATTAATTGATTCTATTTTTTTTTTTAATTTTATTTTTTTTTCAGAAATACATTTTTTTGGTAAATACTTTTTCTGATAAATATTCCTTAAAGAATAATTATAATTAAAAAAATTAAATAATAATTTAATAATTTTATTATTAGTTGAATTACTATTATTACATTAAGTAATATATTTCTGTCAGCGTTTCTTCAAGTTAAACTGAACTTTTATTTGACGAGTTGCTGTGAAGATCCTTACATTTCTCTTTGTATATGATGTGATGGTAGTTTTTCTCAAAAGTCTGCGCCATTCATTCACACAGAGCGTGCAGGATTCATATTTAAGTAATATTTTTCCGGCTTAATATTCACAGACACTAGTCCATATTGCTATTTGATTTCTACTTTTGATTTATACATCCAAAATGAGATTTTTTATTAAATAAATTCCATTTTTATGACTGGATTCTGCGATTACGTCCACGTTTTTTGCATTGCTGAAATCATGATGTGATTTGAAGGCACAGATTAGTGAAGGTAAAGCAACATAATGTGTTTTATAATCAATTTTAAATCATTTGGTCATTATAGGTCACTAATCTCTTTATAGCTATGAATCTCTCAAATTAATAACTGTTTGGCTTGTTACATCATTTATCTGAACTACAATTGCTAAATTAAATGACTATAAATTATCCATATTATATAAAATAAGAAGCACTGCACACTTAATTTTAGTGTTCAATTGTAGTTTTGAAAGAAAAGCTCCCATTTTAAGACACAATCTGTATAATGTTAACTATTTACAATGATATTGAGTTGTATTTGTCCTCAGGAGTGGGATAAATAATGGTAAAAATGTCAAAACAATAATTTTGTTGTTTGTGGTGAAGCAAACCTGTTTTCACAGCAAATGTTTTCATGAAGAATTATCCCATCTGCACTAAATTAAAATACTTTTAAAACACCTTTCTTCTCTAGAATAACTACATGGTTTTGAAGAGGCTGATTCACTTTGAAACATCTTCAAAAATCCCACTGAAGCGCCTTAACACAGTTACACAGTCATATTTCCCTGAGTGAGAAACAGATGTGGGACTCAAACAGTATCTATTTCATGAGAATCCTTCTCATTCTAGAGAAAGAAGACAGTCTTATCTCAGCCCTCAGAGTTTTTCATGGCTTAGATCTTCATTTGACCTCAAACTCAGAAGTAATGAATGAAAACACACAGCAATGGCTACTGCTATATTTTGAAAATACAAATAAATTCACCAGTGCAGTTCAAGCTGGAAGAGGTTTAACAAATGTTTTGATGATACACAATGGCCCATGTCTGTTGAGGTTCATGAGAAACATGATTTGTATTAATTAAATTTGGGTGTGAGTAAAGGAAACCATGTTTCGAACATAATTTTTATAAGCTATGCTGTTAGAGTTCAAAATATCATTTGCTATCCATGAAAGAGACAAAGAGTATTTGTCTGCATAGTGTAAAACAGTAGCTCTCAACCGGAAAGGAAAATTACTAGTGGTAAATGTAAAAAGAAAAATTCAGCTAAACATATAATCATAGTAATGATAGCAAAATCCATCAGCTCATAAACATTTAAAAGAAAGGAGAAAACACTTCCCATATATTGTGTTTTGTTGACGTCAAAGGCTGTGTGTCTAAGCAAACCCATTTTGGCTCAAACTCATCGGTTGCTTTGGAGAAATAGCTAAATTAGAGCAATTGCGTGACGTCCTCGAGAACATGAACACATCTAAGTAAAACAAGATATGACCCAGAAAAAGATGCAGGGTTATGTTATAGCTGACTCTGTGTTTTACATAACAAATGTGATGATTTTGACAGTTTGTTGGTAAAGAGTTGTCTCCGCATCATCACTTGACACGTACCAAAGCCAGTGACTGAATCTGGTTTGTCATTTTTCCTCCATCATGGCCACATGGTTACACTCATCTGCCTTGAAATGACTTTTCCGGGAGTGCTTGTCCTGCATTCAGCCATCTCATTTGCCCAGAGCTCTGACACTTGAAGGTCTTTTCATTAAAGCTTTTCCTGAGGAAAATGCAGTTAGCAAATATCTGCTAATAGAAATGTTTGCATTTAATCATAATTGTTCTGGGAAAGCCAAATATTTCCTATTTCCACATTTATTTTCTGTTAAGTATACCACAAATACATTTACATATTTATGTGCTTAATAAAAATACCTTGCAATTGTACTTTTGGTATACTAAACTGGTATATGTCTGCTAAAATGGAACAACTAATTTTGTGCTTAATGCACCTCAATTTTGCAAAAGTAGTGCCGACTCAGAATGACCCAATTTGGATTATTTGGCAACCGAGTGCTGGGTAAATATTGGACAGAATACATGCTGGGTTATTTTGACCCAGCTGGTTGGGTTAAATGTTTTTACCAAACATGCTAGGTTATTTTAAGTCAACTGTTGTGCAAAATTATTATATTGCTGGTTTAAAATGTACTGGAACTTATAAAAAACACACAGAATTACTAGAGGCAACAGCAATAATCAAAAGATAACCATTTTTTATTAAGCAAGACCACATGGACAAAATACAAAACAAATTAAATTTATATGGGTGAATACAGCATAGTTCACAATATTACATACATTTAAACTCATTTAACAAGGATTTAAGACATAAAAATGTAACATTTAAAAGTAGCATTTTAATATGAGTGTATTCAACCGTTCTCTGTAATTGCTTTTTACCGGAATAGTGCTAATTCTTGTGCCGGTGTGTTGCCAAAATCTGAGCTGGTGAAGGGCTGCTGTTCGGCGGGGTAACTGCGAACTTCAGACCGCGGCCTCGTGTTTCACTCGTAGCTGAAGGATGCTGTAACTGACTCCAAATCCCTCCCATAAACAAACAGTACTGAGATTAGAGAAGATATTTTAATATTAAACTAAATTAAAAATTAAATAAGTACAATAACGAATAAAATCTGTTTATTTTATGCAAGGCAAAAGGTGTTTCCATCTTGCAAAACAACCGCTGCTTACGCAGCGGTTCTTATGTTGCGTTGTGTAAAATAATACAATTTACAACACAGTAAAGACTATAAATGAAATAAAATGTATACAAACCTTTATTTCACTGAAGAAGTGCACCAAATCAGCAGCTCTGAGAACCGCTCTCTCCTGTACTGGAAGACTCAAAAAAGCCAGCACTCTGACTGTAACTCAGCAGCTGGGTTGTTTCGTCAGAGACAGGCTCAACCCAGCGGTTGGGTAGAAAAAAAATCCAGTGTTAAATGACCCAGCAGCTGAGCTACAGAAAAACTAACCTGCACCTGTGTAAAAAAAAAGTAAAAATAGCCTAAAAAAAAAAAACCCAACAAGTTAAACCCAGCATTTGGGTTAAAAAAAATAACCCAGCACTTGGGTAAAAATATTAAAAATAACCCAATAAAACCCAGCATTTTTAGGGTGTATACAAAGGTATACTGTTATTACAAGTATACTTCAGATACATTTTAAATATCTTGCATTTAAAGACTGATATTATGCAGCAATCATACAGTCTTTATTAATAGTTTTTTAAGAAGTAAAAAAGGAAGTGTTTTGCCTTATTATTGTACCGTGCTGTCTAGTGCTAGAGGAATGCATGCAATAAGTTCCCAGGATCTGATTGAACTTAGTACTGTGAGAGATTATGCCATCAAAAACAATCCCTTTGCCATAGTAGGATTTCCTAACTTTAATTCTTTTACGTATCTATTTCAGTTTATTTAAAAAAGATTTACTCCTCAAAGTGACAAAAATCCTCTCTTACTAGCCTTAGATTACTGTTGACATTGCTGCTCTAACTGATCTGTCATTTATAAATTAAAGAGTCAGACATATGAGAAAAAAAGGAGAGTTTATAATAAAGATTTCAGCTATTCAGATTCATACTTGCACATA
>JAHKKF010530617.1:0-20919 GCA_019740295.1 Labeo calbasu
AGGATCTGCGAGCCGAGACTGGACAAAGGGACGCTCAAAGCGCAACGGCGTTCATGTTAACTTCAAAAACCGACGCGCTGCCCACAAGGCTATCGGAGCCGCGCGTCGGTTTTTGAAGTTAACGGGGAGGAGAATGTCGGTTCACAACAATAAAATAAAAGTCTATCAACCGGCACGGTCTCCATTTTTTCTCGTTGTTCTTGTTGTTATGGAAACGTCAGTTTTGACTACTCGCTTGTCATTGGTCAGCTGTCAAAAAGGCGCTTGACGTAGGGCGTTTCTTTCAGAAAAGTTGAACTTTTTTCAACTTGAAAAGACGCTCTGAGCTGCAGAAAAAGACGCCGGCGGTGGCGTTTAAAAAAGCACTCATGACTTTTTTGAAAAGACGGTTTACTCCATAGGATTATAATGTAAAACAGACGCTGGGAGTTTGAAAAAAGACGCCACGTGTGAACATAGCCTAACATTATCAAAGAACATCATCACTGATTAGCCTAGCCTATTCTAGTGCAAGTTTATGCATTTTAAAAAACACTCGCGTTATAAGTGAAGCTTATCTACACTGTACAATGAATAAATCTCTTTCTACACACTGCACGTTACGGCTTCGACGCGGAAACCGGAGTAGATCGTGGCTTCGGCATGTGTTTCAACCCCCTGTACTGCACATGCCTGCGGCGCATTACTGCTCTGAAGAGGCCACTCTAGTCAATGCTTGCGTTTATACCCACCGCGCTGCATCGCTAAAGTTAGGCTAATCCTCCACCTTGTCCCTACAAACCCCCCAAAAAATAGAATTTCCGTAGGCGGGATTTATTTTAATGATATTCTAATGCGTTGTGACATCACTGCATGCGGAAAACAAACGCTGTAGTCCAAAGGAGCTGTTTGTTGTAAAAGGGATTTTTAAAAAACAAAATATCTCCCTTTGGAGTGGACTTTGAGATTTGTAACTTTGTAGATCTTTTTTATGCCCAAAGATACACACCACACACTGACTATAATTCAAAACGTGAAAAAGCATAATAGCACCGCTTTAAAAAATGTGCAATGATTCACATGTAATTTCCCATCTGAAATATATTTGCATAGAACCGTCGCTGGCCCGGGATAGACTGGGTGTGGAGTCGGATGTGTTTTTGAGTTACAAATAATTCTTTTCTTCAGATTTACACAAGTTCAGATTGTTCAGAGATCTTTCTCCAGGCGTACAGAAAAGGAAAGTGTCACTTTTAATTAATCATAATGATTAAAGAGAGTAATGATTAATCAGTGTGTGTTTTAAACAGTCTGGCAAAGATCGCTGGCAGCTTTTTACAAATGACTGACATGCATAAAACATACTGCAATATAACAGTCACCAGCAATTTAACCAGTCGCCCTTGTTGAGCAATAGGCAAACATTTGCATTGTATTTACTTAAGAGGTCAAATGATTTCTAGCTGATCATAAAGTGACAAAGTGAGGTTCTTTTGGGTGAGTTTGTGGAGAACAGGGCTGCAGTCACTGAATTGCTATATTAATGAGGACGCACCTTCATTTTTCACCTCTTTTTTGTTATAGAATGACTTCAAAGCATCCGTTACCTCTACGTTTCTTTTCCAATTATAGTTTCTTTTGCTTTTGTTTTTCGAGGGCAAAATGGATTGTGTAAAGTACAAGCTCCTGCATTATGGAAGTGCTTACGTCGAGATTTCTTTTTTACCTCGACTAGTTGTGAATGTTGTTGCCTGTGTGTGTGTGTGTGTGTGTGTGTGTGTGTGTGTGAAGTGCTTGGCTTAGGAATTTCTCAGACTTGGATCTTCTCCCTTAGGGTGAACGTCATGTCAGGATTTGAAAGAACAAAGACAGTCAAACCTACACACACACACACACACACATACAGTAGTAGAGATAATTGCCGCAGGTGTGCTGTTTTGATCCTCAACAGTATGATGAGACGCAAAGGAAACCTGGCCGAAGTTGTGTGTGTGTGTGTGTGTGAATGACAGTCGGTGAAGATCATGACAGACTGATTTTCAGCACATTAATGAAAATGATTAATGTGATTAAAGATCAAACACACGCAGCGGATCTTAGGAAAACTCACATTCCGCTTCTCAGTCATTTGCCAGTCACTTCAGATTCTCGCCTGTCATCTCATCTGTGTTTATTTCTTTTATTTGAACGGCACCTGCGGCGTATTGTTATCATTACTATGACTACTGTAACGTGAGGGACCTGCTGTAGATTATCCTGGAGCAATACAGCTGAAAAAATGAAAAAAAAAAAAAAAAACATATCGCAAATAAATACATAAAACCTCCATACAGTTCTTTAATATGTAGGATTGAGTTTTAAAATGTTCAACAAATAATTTCAGTCTGCACAAGGAAACTAATGTGAAGTAGCTTTAAACCAAAAAAAAAAAAAAAAAAACTAGAACTAAAACCATAAATAAACATTATCTGAAATTAAACTATACAGTACAGACAACAAAAAACTAATAAAATAAAATAAAATAAAATACAAACTAATAAAAATGACCAAAACACTCAACAAAAGTACTCAAATTTGAACTAAAAGTAAAATGAAAACAGAAAATAAAAATAATTTACTTACTTTTGGTGATGAAAATGAAAATGAAATGAAATGAAATGAAATGAAATGAAATTTAATTTAATTTAATTTAATTTAATTTAATTTAATTTAATTTAATTTAATTTAATTTAAACACTTGTTTCAGCATCCTGAGTGTTTGGGAAAGCTGTCTGATACCAGTCCTTACTTCTGGTGATAAAAAAAATAAATAAATAAAATAAAATAAAATAAAAAAACACTGGTTTGAGCATCTCGAGTGTTTGGGAAAACTGTTTTATAACAGTCATTACTTTTGGTGAATAAAATAAAATAAAATAAAATAAAATAAAATTACGCTGGTTTAAGCATCACGAGTGTTTGGGAAAGCTGTTTGAAAACAATCATTACTTTTGATAATGAAAATAATAAAAAATATATATATATACATTATTTTAATTGATTATTACTATTATTTTCATATAAATAAGATAAAATGGTCATGACCCAAATGTGCGAACTTTGAAAAATGAAATGTAAAGAGCACAAAAGTCAAGTTAAATCTCATTTTTCGGTTTAATACTGTTTCTGTAATCAGTATTTCAGTATGAAACACTATCTCACAATGCAATGTGCTCAATTTTACCCTGTTATGAATGAATCAGGCATATCGTCAGATGAAAGTTTAACGTCTACTTACTGACTCATTAGTTGTTTAGACTGACAAATGTTAAGATGTTTTAACTCAACGTGGATCAAAAATGATTTTGTTACACCATCTGGGTGCAAAAATGACCTCTATTTTACATTCATGGCCATTTAAAAGTAGAAATCACTAGTATTTCATTATGTTATATTAGACGTTTGACAAATGTCTGATTCTCCTTTTTTTGGAGTGCTGTTAAAATTTTTTATTTTCTATTATTTTCTATTTCTATTTCTGCCATATATGCCAGCTCAGAAACTGCCATTGAGATGAATGGGAATGCTAACAGAGAGCTTTATATAGCTATAGTAGACCTCTATGAGCTGAAATCATGTGACAACAGAGAACATACTGTTTATCAATATATAATCGGTACTGTTTCACACACTATTTTTAAAAACAGTAGAAATATTCAGTGTACACTATGCGCTATTTTATTCCAGAGAACCGTCAAAGGCAGAGAGATGACAAGAGATGCATTGATCTGAGCAGATTTCACGGTGTGTGTATAAATATGAGCGCGAGAGAGGAGCAGACAGGGAATGACAGACAGACAGAAAGACAGAATTTCATCTTCACTCGTGTGTCAAAATAACACAGCCTCCTTTTTTTTAAACACGAAAGCACAGTACACTTTTTTTGGCCAAAGTGTGATACCAAAGTAAATGCATATTTATGAACTCTGTGTGTGTGTGTGGCAGTAGAATAACTGCTGATCATGAGTTTCATTTTTTTTCCTTACTTCCTGATCCAGACAGGAAATAGCCCAGGGGGCGGGATTAACAGAGCTCCGGCAGCAGCTCATTTACATATTCAGATAGTCGATGTGTCCATCACCGTGACAGATTTACTCTCCCGGTCTCTCTCTGTCTGTCTCTCGTTCTCAAACGCACGCATGCATCATCGTCTATTTAAAATGTTTAAGAACAAATAACTGGTGTAAATGACAGATGAGCTCGCTCTCAACACAGTGGCCTTTGTCTCATAAATGGAGATAAATGAGGTAAATGAGTGAGTAATGAACGAATGAACTAGAGATTGAGCTGTAGGACAAAAAGATGTGCTGAAAATTATTACAAAGCACAAAAAGAAAAAGAGTTAGATCAGAGCTATGTATTCTACATATTATATTAAAATATATATATATTATCTAAAAATAATATTTTTATATATATATATATATATATATATAAAACAGTATATATATATATATATATATAAAACAGTATATATATATATATATATATTGGGTAGCAAACTGGAAAGTACATTAAACAACATAAAACAATTACATCTTGAATATATAAATATGGCAATATTTATTTTAATAAATTAATTTTATTAATTTAATGTTTCTTGTGAAACATACTTACTTCTAAAAATTTTGTATTATTTGATATGAGATGTTTTTTATTATATCACGGCTCAACGCTAAGGATTTTTTCTACTGTGGTTAAAATTTTTACTAAATTTTCACTGACCCTGCCACAAAAAAATTAAGTAGTTGCTGTTATCATTGTTTTTGATTCATGTTATATTTTATTTTAATAAACAAGCCTGTATGACACCAAAATTTTACGTACCAATTAAATTGTACGACATTGATACCACAGCAGAACCTACTAGCCCAACAAATATAAAGTTCAAACATTATTTGTTTGTTCAAAAATTCTTTAATTATTATAAATATTTTATTACAAATGAAAAGATGCTTTACGGAAAAACAGCAGACAGACAGACTGAAAGAACGCAAACTCAGTCTCAACCAGCAGGTGGCGCTTATGGAATAACAGTCTTACGTTTCTTTGCTTACAGCTGTAAACAAAGCAGCCTGGTGCTTATGAACGCTAGTTTAAATGCATTATACAGAGGCAGATGAAAAGAAAACGCCATGTAAACTTTTCTTAAAACAGTCAGTTTCCCTCAGAGATGCATTCATATAAACCCTCGTCCATTGGGCACTCCTTATTGTCGAGCCCTGTATAGTATTATATATATATATATATATATACACAATACAGTTAGTCCACAGTTCAATATGTACCTTGGCTTTTAACCACGTTTTTCAGTTCGGTTAAGTTCTGATAGCTTTCCACATCAGTGTGTGTGTTTTTTTGTTTGTTTTTTTTTTTAATCTAATTAACAGCTAAATACTCCTGTAAACCTCTGTACACTGGAAAAAGAGTGGATTATTATATGTCTGCTTAATATTACTTTTGAGAGAGGTATTATTTTTCTGTTTTTTACGCAAAATAGGATGGGTTTCATTCATACTGGATGCCAGGGGGCGCCCTCGTGCAGAAAATCCACATATGCGTCAAAGAGATAACACTGATGAGGTTCCAGCCAGGAAATGTCTAATATGGATAAAGGCTTTGCTATTGCTATAACTGAATAAAAACAAGATATAACATTAAACGTTATGAATAATGACAGTAAACACTCGTCTGCAATAATATATGGTTTATCTGTGTTCTTCAAGCCATCTCGAGTTTTCATTTTCGATTTTCATAATGATTAAGTATATTTGTAAGCCATTGCTAATCGACATACAGTATAGAATATATTGTCTGCCTCATTCTATGATAAGAAGCCACATCAGATCACAAAAGGAAGTTATTTCAAACACGTGACTGATGCTGTGAAGTAAAAATAAGTTATAATGTTCTCTTTTGTTGGACAGCAAGTTTAGAAAGGCTTATCATTGCATTTTATCAGAAGAGAAGATGCTCTGCAAGTGTTGCTTTTTCAGATATAAACGTGAAATCACGGGCACACACAGAGCAAATTTCGAGAGAAATAAAAAAAGGAAATTATTTAAATGCAAAACCGAAAAAACCCAATTCACAAGCGCATTTATATATATATATATATATAGAGAGAGAGAGAGAGAGAGAGAGAGAGAGAGAGAGAGAGAGATTATTTTACAGAAAATATATTATTTTACAGAGATTATTATATATATATATATATATATATATACACATATAAATAAATATTTTTGCTCTTGAAAGACAGACATTTATTTATTTAAGTGCTAAATTATATATATACTTAAATATATATTTTAGTGAGTATTTTTTGTATAGTCTTAGTCTTTTTTTCTCAAATGTAAAATTTTTAATGTAAAAAAATTGCTTCAGAATCATGAAAGAATCAACACATAATGCACTTTTATGCTTTTTCTTACACAATTTATATTTCGTGACAAATCTGTAGTTTAATTAGTTTTGGAAAATAAGCACCATTGCATAAGCAGCTTTTATTCTTTTTGTCTGTGTATCTTTTGTGTTTGTTGTCTTTCATGTTTCTGGCACACACACACACACACACACATACACACACACGTCTTTCTTTAGGTCTTTCCACGGTTGCTTCACGCTGCTGATTTCTCTCTCTCTTACACACACACACACACACACACACACACACTCACATCCGCTGGGAAAGCCTGTCAAACGGCTCTTTCTCTGTTTCCACCCACCTCCAATTAACAGCAGGGTTTGGCAACAAACACAATAATTAATTGAAACATTTAATTAGCATTCCAAACTAGCAGTAATTAACACCTTTACCACGCACAACTCCAAGCTCAGCTCTATGACGTATGCGCGTGCATGCGTGTGTGTGTGTGTGTTACGTGTCCATCTTACAATGACTTTGTAGGTTTCTTGTGATATATAATGGCACATTAGGCAGTAAAATACATGCACACACACACACACCCCCCCAAAGCCACTGTGCACCAGCACCCTGGTGCATTAGATGGCCAAGGCCAGACCTGCAGGCTGTGTGTGTGTGTGTGTATGTGTGTGTGTCGCCTGCAGGCGAGCTTTCTGAGTGCTTCTCTTCTCTGGCAGGATTATCCCACAACTTCCACTATTCATGTGGCTTTTAAGTGTCCAGCCCAGGGCTCTGTGCATGTGTGTGTGTGCATGTTCGTGTGTTTATGAATCTATGTATGAAAAGTGGTGCACACAGGTTAAAACACAGGTGTGTGTGCATGCATTCATTTTAAATTGCATTCTAATACTACAGGGTATAATGCATTAAAACATAATATAACACATGAAATGTGGTGTAATTTAATCAGCTGTTAATGCATTATACCATTTAGAGGCATAAATATGATTACAATATATTGTACAGAACATGCAAATGATTAAAGGTGTGTTATAAGGCATTAATGCTTTAAGATTATATTTCTGATGCATGCTTTATGCTTAACATTTTAACTACTTAACTTAAAAACTTAAGTTCAGTTGCTGCCTAATTTTTTTAAGTATAATCAAACTGGCTTTACAAGTCATTTCAAGGTGTTTTTTTAGTTTATTTAAATGTTATTAAACTGACATGTATATATAGAGGTGATACTTATATAATCATATTTATAACTCTAAATATATATATTTATTTTCCCCACAAATGTCTGTGTGCAAAACCAAGTGTGATTATATACAACTAATGATTGTCTTATTGTGTGCATGTGTGTGTGTGTGTGTGTGTGTTGGCCAGCATTAGATGAGCTGGCAGCGTATGTCTCCAGGACGGGATTAAACCGTTCTCTCCTCTCACTGCCCGCCGTAACATAATTAATGCCTGTATTAATAGGCCAGCTAAAAAATTCATTAAAAAATCCATTAAAAATAAATGTGTTTTTACATAAGACTTTGCCTCAGGTACTAAGGAAGAAAAAAACACAGAGAGAAAAGAAGATAAGGAGAAAGAAAAATGGAATCGATTGTTGGCTTTCAGGTCAGCGTGAGACGGCAGCGCCGTTTGAAACGGGTTAAATGGAGGGAGTTTTAAATATCCACGGAGAAAAGGCTTTTGAGGAGAGGAGAGATGAGAGGAGCTTCGACTCATGCGCTCCATGCTCTGAGTGAAATTAGCCGTGCTAATAGGGCTCACGCCACTCTCATCTGTCCAGCTCACGAAACGAGCTTTTGCCTAAACGACACTCCAAGATTCAAAACAGTCCTGAGCTCGAGTCTAATTTAGTCCTGAATTTTAGTCCTTAATTAGGACGGTGCAATTTGTCATTTAAAAACATTATGTGATTTTTGATAATTAATGCTTTTATTTTTTGTAAAATAATCTTGTGCATAAAGATTTTAATACATTGATATGGTAGGTTTCAGTTTGTATTCAAATGCACAAAAATGTATGTGTGATAAAACTATTTAGAATTTATGTACAAATACTAAGGAGATGACGTTGAGATGACATTATAATGCTGACTTATGATGATAAAAATATCTAGAGAGCAAGATATGATACAAGAACAAATAAGAAAATAGGAAAGAATAGAAAATGCACATTAACAAATCTGTTAATTAGTTATTGGGCAATGCAGAAAATCTTAAAATATCAGCATGATAACTTGGATGGATATATGTGACCCTAGACCACAAAACCAGTCTTAAGTAGCACAGGTATATTTGCAGCAATAGCAAAAAATACATTGTATGCGTCAAAATTAACAATTTTTCTTTTATGCCAAAAATCATTAAGATATTAAGTAAAGATAATTTTCCATAAGGATATTTTGTAAATTTCCTACCGTAAATATATCAAAACTTAATTTTTGTTTAGTAATATGCATTGCTAAGAACTTCAATTAGACAACTTTAAAGGTGGTTTTCTCAATATTTATATTTTTTTTGCTCCCTAAAATTCCAGATTTTCAAGTAGTTGCATCACAGCCAAATATTGTCCTATCCTAACAAACCATACATAAATGGAAAGCTTATTTATGTATTTTTTTTTTTTAAAATAGACTATTATGACTGGTTTTGTGGTCCAGGGTCATATATTAGTCCCGACTCATTATGATAAAATATGTCTATATTCATAAATAACTTATATTTGTAACAACAGTAAAATTACATTATATCACTGGCTTTTGATTACATAAAACATAAAAACATAACACATGAAATTTGGTGCAGTTTACTATACTATTTAAATGTCTAAATATGATTATGGAAGTATTAAAATGTATGGTATTATTGTTTTCCACTTGAACATACTACTGATTAAATGTGTAATGCAAGGCATTAAGAATGATGTATCATATATAAGCTTCAGCTTCATAATAAGCTTCTATCAATTATATTTCTATTAGAAATCAATGGTAAGTCTAATAGAGCAACTGTAGTACAGTAAGTGAAATTATCAGACTAATAACTCACATCAGTCAAAGACAAGTATATATAGAAAAGCCCTGGTTGTGATCAGACAGGTAAAGGGTATCTGATTTCTGATTTCTTCTGAATGTAAAGTGCTCTGTCAGTCACATGGGCTTTAAAACAGGCTTAGACACATGATGCAGGACTAATAATTACAATTTAAAAAGGCTTTAAACTGAAAGAGCTCCCCGGGCGTTTCTTTCTCATTTCCAAAGATATTAATTTGAGCCGAGTGGAGAGATATTTTTCTAAAGGAAATATTTAATTAATTTCCACATATGAGCGTAAGGGGTTCTACTGGATAATAATTACGATTTAATATTTTCATTGTGCCTTTTTTTCCCCTCTAATGCCGGTCACATGGAGATCTGCAGTTATATGCACGTATAAAACACACTAATAAACAATCCAAAGAGATTTCATCTGTCTAGCTCTAATTCTGCTCTTTTGTGAATATATATTCAATTGCATCCAACATATTTTGAAAAGCAAACTGCAGATTGTGTTTATCTAGAGACATGCAGGTACACACACACATACACACATAGATAGGATAATAATAATGTGTGTTTGCTTCTCTTGAGCAAAAGAAAATATTGCATTATGGAGAAAAATAGCTGGCACCGTTAATTCTTGCTTTGATCATTTATGTGTTTATTTCACAGGGCTAAACAGAACAGGCCACAAACCAAATATTAAATTATATACTGTCACTGCAGCACTGCTGTGTGTGTGTGTGTGTGTGTGTGTGAGAGAGAGATGAGAAATGAGAAGAGGTGATGATATCCGTTTGTTAATTTGCCCTTTCCTTAGGCGATTACTCAACCTTCTCATATTTATCAATACACAGTGCACAATCCATCACACACACACACCATCCCAGCATCCCAGCATCGTCTCTTTGTGCTCAAACACACGTAAACACGTCGACTCGTTCCGTTCTTGTTTATCTGTGTCATTAGAATTCTACCGAAGTCACTGCAGATGCACAATACACTATATAGTGATCAAAATAAATACCGAATAAATGTGTGTGTGTGTGATAATCAAAAACACACCCAGGTACACACACACACATTGTCAGTGAGTATCAACATTCCTCCAATTGACTCTCTTAAACTAAAGCCACTGCCCTGCAGCCAACACACACACACACACACACTTAAACACACTTGCACATTTTTTTTGCAAACAAAGATTTTAAAAATCCAAAACGATTGTACACAAACATGCACACATATATTGATTTTATCTTTACAAAATTAACTTAACATTTTTTATTGAACGCAAGCAGCACTAAATGCAAAACAAGTGTAAACAAATCATTTTAACCTTTACTTTTTGCTTCATAAATTCTTATTCAGTGGTCTAAAAATGTTCTGGCAGTCAGAAAAGAAGATATAAACATTGTCATGTGTGGTACCTTTTTAAAAGATGCATCTTTGTACCTTATTTGTCCTTGCATGGTACATTTTAGAACTTAAAATGGTGAAATTTAGTAACTTTTCAAAGGATAGCAACTCAGTAACAGCTTTTGTACCTTTTTTCCAAGTATAATCTGTGATCAAAAATTGCTCCGCCTCTAAAAATTACTGTTCTGTTGATGTGATGTCACCAAGGCCAACGGAGGTAAAAACATTTGTGAAGACCACAATATCTCAGATTTTCCAAAATTAATAAATCACCATGAATCAGAAAGAATTCAAAACAGCTCTGTTAACAGAAAATGCATTCTTATTAGTGCCTGTGCCAAGACACAATGAAACTCAATAAAAAATACATACTTTTATAGTTACTGAAATAATATCATTCTTATTCAGACTGTATCACAACCCAGACATCCAGAAAAGCCTCCCTGCACAGTTTGTGTATAGCCTTTAAAGAGGTATTAAGTCATTTTTCTCTTTAAAAAATTAAAAATGTTTGTACACAATGATCAAAATGCAGCCTAAAACTTGCTCAGCCCCTAACATGACTTTCCTATTCAGCTGATGTCACCAAAACCTACATTCCCAGAAAAAAAGGTACAAAAGCTATCACTGCAATGCTATCTTTTCAAAAGGTATACATCTTATTTACCACTATTAGTACGTATTAGTACCTTAGAGGTACATATTATTACCTGAAGTGTAAATATTTGTATCTAAATGGTAAGTTTTAGTACCTTTTAAAAGGGTTCAACCCCAGTGAAAGCTTTTGTACCTTTTTTTCCTGAGAGAGTAACAGAAGTAAAATCGGTTGTGAACGCCACACATCTCACAGCTCAACTTTTCCAAAATAAAATCTGTCTGGAATCAGACAGAATTCAAAGCAAGCTCTGTTGCCAGAAAAAAAGCCACAAAGCTGTGACTGGAGCACAGCCCTAAGGTACAAAAGCCAAAAGGTACATCTTTGTACCTTATTAACCCTAAATGGTACATATTAGTACACTAATTAGTACTTCAGAAGTACATATTATTATCTAAATGGTGCATATTAGTACATTTTAAAAGGATACTGCCCCATTTTTTTAAATATATTTCTATGTGTGTGTGTGGAAAATAGTGCTTGAAACTTCCAGAATCACAAATATATGAATTTTAATATATATTTTTTATTTATTTTTAAATATGAAATCAACTGTAACACTTTACAATAAGGTTCATTAGATAACATTGGTTAACTACATTAGTTAACATGAACTAAGAATGAACAGCGTTTATTTACCTTAGTTAATGTTAATTTCAACATTTACTAATGCATTATTAAAATCAGAAGTTGTGTTTGTTAACATTAGTTAACGCACTGTGAACTAACATGGACAAACAATGAATGACAGCATTTTTATTAACTAACATTGACAAAGATGCATAAATAGTGTAATAAATGTACTGTTCATTGTTCGTTCATGTTAGTTTATACATTAGCTAATGCTAACAAATGACGCATTGTAAAGTGTTACCAAATCAACTAATAAAAGCAGAAAAACACACTTTGAAACGGCAGCATTACTCTACAAAAACACAAAATTATGAAGATGTGACCTATTATCATGCATCATAATATTCTTCAGAGTGATTTCTGTGCAGACTCGAATGAATCATTTGAATCTTTAGGTGATTCATTTGATCCAATTCATTCAAACTGGTCCACTAAAATGAATTATATTTCCCAATTCTATTCATAAGAGAGTAGTTAAATTAGTGGTGTTTCTGTATCTGTGCTCGGGATGGGAACTGTACACTGTAAAAATAATTTTTTGAAGAAATAAAATGATTATTGGAGTATTTTTTACAAGTAAACACTATTTCAGACTTTCTACTTCAAAATTTAAACACGTTTCTTAGCATTTTTTTTTCTAATTAATTGTGACCCTGGACCACAAAACCAGTCATTTGGGTAATTTTTTTAAAATTGAGATTTATGCATAATCTGAACGCTGAATAAATAGGCTTTCCAGTGATGTATGGTTTGTTAGGATATTATTATCAATATTTGTTTGAGATTTGAAAATCTGGAATCTGAGGGTGCAAAAAAACTAAATATTGAGAAAATCGCCTTTAAATTTGTCCAAATGACGTACTTAGCAATACATATTACTAATCAAAAAAATAAAGTTTTGGTATATTTACGGTACAAAAATATGTTCATGGAACATGATCTTTATTTAATATCCTAATGATTTTTGGCATAAAAGAATATACGATGCATCCCATACGATGTATTGTTGGCTATTGCCAAAAATACACTCGTGCTACTTATATTTGGTTTTGTGGTCCAGGGTCACAACTGTGAAATTTACTAGTGATTTTGAGTGAAAATTGTTTCTACACCCATTTTTTCCCAGTGTATTCTTAGTTATACCTTAAGGACAGAACAGTCTAAAAAAATTAGACCACTCAGAGCAAATATGAGCTTTAAATAAAACATGTGTCCATGTGTGCGCATAAATGAATAGAGCTATTCAGTATTTGATGACACTAAACGCTTCATTCCACTGAAATGGAGGCATTATTGATCAGACGACTAACATATAGATACACACACTCGACAGCACACACTTTTCTCTTTCTTCTGTGATCCGTTCTCTCTGTCTCATGGCCGTGGGTGAGCCTCAGGGCTACATAAAGCCCCTAATAGGCATGTCATTCTCTTCTGTTGTCTGAATGCTCTGTGTGTGTGTGCGTGTGTGTGTGCGCAAGTTACACTGATGATTTACAGGCTGCTATCTGCACCTCTGCGCCCAAGGCTACTTAGAGAAATACGATTACTGAATAACACACACACACACACAAACACACACGCACGTATGTCCATCATCAGTCAAATCTACTCATACTGAGATTCTGGGAAGTTTGTAAATACTGAACATCCAGTTCAGAGTGTCCGACTTCCTCTAAATCTCCTGTTTTTTTTTGTTTTTTTTTTAAACCAAAGAACAGCGTGGAGGGAATCTGATAGAAGACAGATGCTGGGTAATTTGATTAACTGCCACTGACTGAACGGACATTTCCCAAGATGCATTTGTGCTCTAGATTCCTCGTCAGTAAACACAAAACGCAGCGTTTGTTTTGTACACAGATTTGTACTGACTTCTGGGATCTTTTCACATATATTTTTAGATGTAAAGTGTACTCGCAGATGCGCAGCACTGGAGTACTGAAAGTTTCATTGTGTTGCTCGGACTCAAAACACCCTCAGGCTGATTTCTGATGTTTTTGGTAGAAGAATCTGTGCACAGCAAACGAGAAAAGACAGAGAAAGACTTTTACTCTGCAAGATTTCAGTATATATTTTATATATATTCTATATTTTTTGAAAGAAGTCTCTTATACTCACCACCAAGGAACCAATGCACTTATTTAATGAAAAATACAGTAAAATCAGTAATACTGTGAAATATTGTTACAAAGAACTGTTTGTTTAAACATGTAAAGAACTACCAAAGAATTTCTATTTTTAAAAGTAACAGTAGAACATTTAAAATGTTACAAAAGATCATATTTTAAATAAATGCAGTTCTTTTGAACTTCTCTATTAATCCTAAAAAATAAAATCTATCATGGTTTCCACAAAAATATTAATCAGCACAATTGTTTTCAACATTAATAACAATCATAAATGTTTCCTGAGCAGCAAATCAGCATATTAGAATGATTTCTGAAGAATCATCTGACATTGAAGACTGGAGTAATGATGCTGAAAATTCAGATTTTCATCACAAAAATATATTGTGTTTTAATATATAATCAAGTAGAAAACAGTTATTTTAAATTGTAATATTTTTTCACAATTTTACAGATTTTACTGTATTTATGATCAAATAAATATAGCCTTGGCGAGCAGAAAAGGCGTCTTTTAAAATCATGAACAAATTTTGATTATTCCAAATATTTGGCTAGTAATATATAGCAATAATGTGTAAAATGAATGTAAATGAAAGAATCTCCACTGTTTAATCCACTAATTAATGATTATAAAATGCTATCACATCCTACTTGAGAAACACTTTAACCATGATGCAATTTACAGTCTCAAAATGAAATGAAAAATGAAATATCTGTGGCTTTGTTAAAGGGATAGTTCACTCAAACGTGAAGTTTTTCATCATTTACTCTTTAGTTTTAAAATTTAAGGCTTCCTTTTTTTCTGCAGAACACATAAGATGTTTCGAAGAACATTGGGAACCAAACAACAAGAAGAAAAAGTCTTACAGATTAGGAACAATAAAACCATCCATACGGGTCAATTTTTTAAAATTGAGATTTATACATCATCTTAAAGATGAATAAATAAACTTCCCATTGATGTATGGTTTGTTAGTATAGGACAATATTTGGTCGATATACAACGATTTGAAAATCTGGACTATGAGGGTGCAAAAAAAAATCAAAATATTGAGAAAATCACCTTTAAAGTTGTCCAAATGAAGTTCTTAGCAATGCATAATAATAATCAAAAATTAAGTTTTGATATATTTATGGTAGGAAATGTACAAAATATCTTCATGGAACATGATCTTTATTTAATATCCTAATGATTTTTGGCATAAAAGAAAAATTGATCCTTTTGACCCATACAATGTATTTTTGGCTATTGCTACAAATATACCCGTGCTACTTAAGACTGGTTTTGTGGTCCAGGGTCACATTTCATTTTCTGGTGATCCGTTTACCTCTTTCCTGTGATTTCCCGAAAGCCTTAGTTGTGTTTGCCAACTGTGGAAAAATAGAAACTATTCTCAAACAGGTTTCCTTGTGTTAGAGAAACAGGCAGTTTTAGCCTTTTTAATCAACCTAAAAGCGTTTACTCATAATTGCCTTTGCAACAGAAGACAAACAAACTTTTCTTGTGAAAGTACTTTGTGCCCTTGTAGCTTCAAGAGGGTCATTAAACTAATTATCACAGCAGCGTCTGTAAAAAAGCATTCAATCATCTATAAAATTATGGATCATTGATCATTTATGAATCATGCTGTGTCCTTAAAGGAGGAAAATCTATTTCAATCTGCAGTGGGATTTCATTCTTAAAAATTAGATTTAACATATTGTAATTTAAGTTATTATTCATTGTATTAGAAGAAATTATGCATAAAATATCATTAAAATTGGTTTAATCTGCTAAATATTTAAAACTGAGATTAAATATGTTTAAAGATTTATATATATATATATATGCACTACCAGTTAAAAGTTTTTTAATAAACATTTTTAATGTTTTTTTTTTTTAAAGAATCTCTTCTGCTCACCAAGCCTGCATTTATTTGATCAAAAGCATAGTAAAAACAGTATTTTTTTATTTTTATTTTTTACTATTTTAAACATGTTTTCTATTGAATAAATTGTAATTTTTTAAATGTAATTTATTCCTGTGATTTCAAAGCTGAATTTTTAGCATCATTTCTCCAGTCATATGATCCTTCAGAAATCATTCTAATATTAAGATTTGCTGCTCAAAAAACAACATTATTGTTGTTGTTGTTGTTGTTTTTATTATTATGTTGAAAACAGATGAGTAGAATTTTTTCAGGTTTCTTTGATGAATAGAAAGTTCAGAAGAACAGCATTTATCTGAAATAGAAATCGTTTGTAACATTATAAATGTCTTTATAATTACTTTTGATCAATATAAAGCATCCTTGCTAAATAAAAGTATTAATTTCTAAAATATACATATAAAACAATATTTTCTCAAAATATCTTTTATATTCCACTGAAAAAAACAACAACAACAAAAAAAAAACATACAAGTTTGGAACATAAGTGTGAGTAAATGATGAATTTTTCTCATTATGTCATCATTAAAACATGTCTGGTCATTACATTATATAATAATGAGTGATCCTGAGGGAAAGTGACTTCATACATCCACTAACAATCACAGAAATATCAGCCAATCGAAAGACATTGAGCAAAAATGATGATTAAAAGTTAGTTTAAAGAAAAGACCCTGGACCATCTAAAACAGACAGATGTAGACATATGTGTAAATTAAGTTTGGGGCCACTATACATTACAACATAATACAAATGCTTAAATAAATTAAGTTCTAAAATCAAGATTTCATTACATATCACTAGATCAGTATAAAAACATGCCGTTGCAAATAAAAAATTAGAATAATGTGATAACGATCACTTGCTTTAAATTAATGTTTGTTCTTTCACCAGCTGTTACAGAGAGAGAGAGAGAGAGAGAGAGAGAGACAGATGGATGGATGAGTAATAACTTTCTTTAGCCTGAGGAATGTGAGTGACAGTGATATGAATGTAGGAACTGGGAGAAGGTTTAATAAAATCTAATACACACACACACACACACACACAACAAATCAAATCTAACTCGCGAAACAGCTTGTCGAGAGAGAGAGAGAGAGAGAGAGAGAGAGAGAGAATTAAACATTACAGGCTCACTCATGTAGATCGTGTCATTTGATTGTATCAGTGAGTGAGTCTTATATGCATCACGCTTCCACACAAAATCAACTCTTTATTTCTATCAAATCAACGTCATGGCCGTCTTCATACCAGTCACATGTACACACACACACACACACACACTGCTATTGCATGAGACTGAATATAGAATGAGTGTTTGATAGAAAGAAACGATTGCAAAGGATTCAAAAATTTTCAAATGGTTTTCAAGATTGTTTAAAAAAAAAAAGCTTTGTTTGGCTGTTTGAAATGTATAGGCATATGCTTTTATCCAAAGTCAAAGGTTGTGTTATAATGTACATAAAATCTAAAATGTAATATAATATAGAAATAAATAAATAAATATCTAAATAAAATTTAATAAAAATATACAATAATATATATAATTAATTAAAAATATTATTATTATTATTATTATTATTATTATTTTCCTTATTCTTATTTTTCTTTAAAAAATGACCTTAAATAAAGAATTACCTTTGGTCACACACAACAAAATAAATAGAACAAAAAAAAGTCGAATATTCTTTCTTTAAAAGAAAAAAAAAGTTACCTTAATTGAATAATCAGCTTCAGTCGCGCACAATAAAAATAAACAGAAATAAATAAAATAAAATTTTACTGATAAAAATAAATTGAACAATATGTCCTTAAAGCACAATTTTATCAAATGAAAAAAATTTTGATAACACTTTTTAATTTTCTTTTTTAAAAGGTTACCTTAAATGAAGAATTACCTTCAGTCACACACAACAAAATAAACAGAATAAAATACAATTTTATTAATAAGAATAAACTTGACAATATGCCCTTAGAGCACATTAAAGTTACCTTAAATAAGACGTTACCTTCAGTCACACACAATAAAATAATAATAATAAAAAAATTAAATAAATAAAATGTTATTAATATAAATAAATTTGACAATATGCCCTTAGAGCACACAATTATAAAATAAAAAATATATTAATTTTAATTAAAAAAAAAGTTTAATATTTTTTCTTTAAAAAAAAAGTTACCTTAAATAACAAGTCACCTTCAGTCACACACAATAAAATAATCAGAAAAAATACCAAAAAAATTAAATAAGTAAAATTTTATTAATATAAATAAATTTGACAATATGCCCTTAATTTTATGAAATTTCTATGAAATAAAAAATATATATATTTTATAAAAAAACGTACTTTTTTTTCTTCAAAAAAAGCTATTTTAAATGAAGAATCACCTTCAGTCAGACACAATAAAATAAGCTGAAAAAAATTATTAAATAAAAATAAATTCGACAATATGCCCTTCAGTCTTCAGTCACACACAATAAAAATAAACAGAAAAAAATAAAAACAATTTTATTAATAAAAATAAATTCAACAATATGCCCTTAGAGCACACAATTTTATAAAATAAAAAATTGGATTTAAAAAAAATATGTCTTAAATGAAGAATCACCTTCAGACACAATAAAATAAACAAAAAAAATAACTGAAAAATAAATGTGACAATATGCCCTTAGAGCACACAATTTTATAAAATTAAAAAATATTACATAAAATATTACTATTTTTTTCTTTAAAAAACTGAACAATAAATTTGACAATATGCCCTTATAGCACACCATTTTTTAAAAAAAGTAAAAAAAATTAAAAGTATAAAATGTACAATTTTTTTCTCTAAAAAAGTTAGCTTAAATGAAGAATCACCATCAAACCCACAAAATAAAATAAATAGAAGTTTTTATTAATAAAAATAAATTAGGCAATATGCCCTTAGTGCACATGATTTTATAAAATTAAAAATATATTTATAAATTTACATCTCTTATGTGTATTTATCCCGGGTGAAATATCTGTCTTTCTAATGCAGTGGCAGCAGTATTGATCTCTCTGTTGATTCATAAAACTAGTGTTGCTCTTCAGATGAAATGCTTGGTCTCTAATTCTTTTGTATTTCATTCATCAGCTCAGTTTCACCATGCATCCTGTATGTTGAGTTTACAGTGTCTCTCAGACTCTGGCTCGGCTCCAGACCCTCTTGATCCGTCTCACTGTTAAACGCGTACAGTAGTCAGACGTTTGGCTCGCAGCAGTACGTCTGGTCCAGTTTACTGCTTGTTCTGGCCAAGAACCGCCCACTTAGACAGGAAAGGTCTGTCAGACCCAAGGAGGTCTGTAATGCTTGGAGAAAGCGATCCGTTAGCGTTACCATTCATCTCAATGCTGCAGGACCCGCGGAAATAGGCCGTTTTAAATCTGCAGTGTTCGCTCATGGCCGCTCAGTTCTGGACACAACTGTTTTTGAAACAATCACCTGAGCCACAAATGCCATGTAACAAATTCTGGAGCTTTTATGCTTTTAAGAGCCTCCAAAAAGAATGAGGCACTGGTAAAACATCTAATATAATAAGATGGATATATTGCTTGCAAAAAAATGCATTTAATAAGAACAAGCAGCTATTTTTGAATCAATGGTGAATCAGGTTTTTGGCAGCTGTGTCAGTCTGTGATTGACTGTGCAAAAATAAAATACTAAAGAAATTTGCGGAAACATATTTTGAAACAGAATTTCTGACTGTCCCTATGTAATTAATTACAGTATTTTGTCATTTTTTATGTTTTTGCATTTAGTCTCTCACCAAGGCTGCATTTATTTGATCAAAAACGCAGTAAAATTGTGAAAAATTATTACAATTTAAAATAATTGTTTTCTATTGGAATATATTTTAAAATGCAATTTATTCCTGTGATCAAAGCTGAATTTTCAGCATCATTACTTCAGTCTTCAGTGTCACATGATCCTTCAGAAATCATTCTAATATGCTGATTTGTGCTAAACAAACAAATACATACATGCATATATTTTTAATGCTTTTTTAATAGTTTTGTAAGTAACTTAAATAATTGTTAGTATCCTTACTATCGCTTTTGACCAGTTTAATGCATCCTTCCCAAATAATATTCAAAATTCAGTAATATAAATATTCATTTATTTAAAAAAAAGAAAATTCAGCAGCCTTTTAAAGAATTAATGCTACACTTTACAAGTTTTTCCTTTAAAAAAAAGTTACCTTAAATGAAAAAATCACCTTCAGTCATACACAATAAAATAAATATATAAATAAATAATAATAATAAATATTGCTAAAAATAAATTTGAAGCACACAATTTTATAAAATACATACATATATACATATATATATATATATATATATATATATATACTCAAATTTGACATTTTTTTCTTTGGAAAAAGTTACCTTAGAGAAAACACTGAGTCACACACAATAAAATAAACAGAAAAACATTTTATAAATAAAAATACATTTAATATTAATGTAATTAATTCCAGGAATTTGTAAAGATTTTTTATAATAATGCAAGACTGCATTTAAGTGAGTAAAATTAACAGTAAATTTAAAATTTAAAATAACAGTTTTTTATTTGAATATATTGTATAGTGTAATTTATTCCTGTGATCAAAGCTGAATTTTCAGCATCATTACTCCAGTCTTCAGTGTCACATGATCCTTCAGAAATCATTCTAATATGCTGAT